>JAIWNI010000103.1:0-100236 GCA_025331435.1 Choanephora cucurbitarum | reverse complement strand
AGTGAGTGAAAGGGATGCAAGAAGACTTGAATTGATTACAAGACGCTATTCGCTTACCTCATATACTCAAATTAATATGGAGGCAAAGGCAAGTGAAATTGTCATCCATCGAGATACTTTGATCAAGTATTTAAAGGATTTGCGCTTTGGTTCCTACTTCGTGACACACAAGCCAAAGCTGTCAAAAAAAAATAGGTTGAAAAGGCTTCGTTGGGCTAAGGGAAGGGTCAACTGGACAAAGAATGACTGGAGACGTGTAGTTTGGTCGGATGAATCACGATTCACTGTCGAGGGCTACCGTGGAGGAGCCAGAGTGGTTCGCAAGGCCGGGGAGAGGTGCCAAGCTGATCATGTTGTCTCCACAACAAAGTGGGGAAACGGCAGTGTCATGATTTGGGGCTGTTTTTGGGCAGGTGGTTTTGGTCTTTTGGCCTTTGTTGATGGCTCTGTAGATCGGGATGCCTACATCGACATTTTGGCCAAAAAATTCATGCCATGCTTCATTGATTTGAACCAGAAGGAGGATCAAGACTTCATATTACAAGAAGACGGTGCCACCTGCCACACAGGTAAGTATGCGACGTGGTGGAAGGACTCACACCAAATCAACCGCTTTGACTTCTGGCCTCCACAAAGCCCAGATCTCAACCGATTGAGCATCTGTGGAGCTCTCTCGATAAGCTCATCGAAGAGAGAAGGCCCAACATCAGTAATGCTGATCAGCTGAAGGTTGCCCTAGAAGAAAGTTGGGGTAAGATCAGCTATGAGCTTGCAGAACGCTTAGTTAGTAGTATGCCCGATCGCTGTAAGGCAGTTATAGAAGCCAATGGCGGCCCAACAAAATATTAAAAGATTTTTTTTTTACATTTTCTGAAACGCCATGAGTTGAACTACATTTTGACCATTTTTGAGAGTATGAGGTCCACTTAAGAGTTTCCAATGCTTATTACAACACATGTCATATCTATCGGTTGTTCAAATATATAAAAATCGTATGTAGATTTATTCGGTGTGACTGTAATAAAAGCCACATTTTTATAAACAATAATCCAATCAAACAAGAGGCCTAAAGGCCAAAAAAAATTTGAGCTTTAAAATGAAGTAGCACCATAAGTCCAAAAGCGTTATCTCTACTTGAAATTTTGATTTAAACCCCTACTTTTGTGTAACGAAGGAGCACGCCAGAACGCCTTCGCTCACTGTTCTAGGACGTTTCGAGCACGCCCAAAACCGCTGTGCTGGCACGTAAATACGTGGTCATTTTTTGATCGGTGTTAATGAATATGAAGAGATAGTACACCAAGTGTTAGTGCCATCAAAGGCATTGTCATATCTTAAGCATTCTTTTGAGAAAATGCGGGAAGCATACTTCGACTACGGACATCAAATGCCCGTCGCTTTTTTCACTGACAATGTTAAGGGCGATCAGTCTTTTGTTGAGGGGATATTTGAATCCCTTAAAGAGGGTGTAGAACCAGCAGATCTAGAAAGAATGAACACTTTAAGCACAGACAGCAGCACATATCTTCAATTGCCTAGTGACACCAATGTTCTTTATTTATGTCGTGAATTTGATTCTATGGAGATTTCTCTCAGAAGCTTGCTCGAGGAGATCAAGTCGTCAACTGGAGGTGGAAGTGATGTTGCTATAGGCTCTGATTGTGAATGGGATATCTGTTATTCTGAAGGAGTGGATAGTTGTAGAGTGGATGTGATCCATATGGCATTTGCCAAAAATGTCGATGTGCTTCAAATCGATAGATGTTGGACTTCTTTGCCCATCTCCTTGATGATGATTCTTGAAGATGAAAGTATAAAGAAAGTTGGGCGACAAGTACGCGGTGATTTGAGCAGACTATCAAAAAGTATGTGCGTCAACTGCAAGGCAGACTTGAGTTGGGATCGTTTTGCTCTTCAAGAAAAGTAGTGTCCAGCGGCTCAACTTCTTTATCAGCTATTTCACTCAGTGTGCTGGGAAAAAGCATCCAAAAGTCTGAACGAGAGACTCAATGGTCTTCAGCAATACTCTCTTCCGAGCAGATAAAATACGCTGCCATAAATGCTTGGACTAACTTAGTATTTATAAAGCCACCAAGGCTATTCCTGAGAAAGCTTCGCGTATCACCTCTAAGAACTATATACCGGGAACATTTGTTTCTCTGAAACCTCGAGGTTTGAAACATGTGGTTGCCTCCGGCCAAATTGAACAGCCCAAAGATAACAAAAACGTTGAAAGAGGCTCCTGCCTTTTCAGGATAACCAAACTCAATATTCCAAGTTACATGGTGAATCCTGAAAATCATGAAGCCAGAGGCTCTACAGCTCTTGTTTGTTTGGGTTCGTTTTCTGAACCTGAATTCGTAATCAAGGTTTTTGATTCTGATTTGATCATGGCAACAAGAGAGGAAGTAAAAGAAGCTGGTATTTGTGTTCGCCCTGCTAGTCAAAGGATTGATGTGCGATAGGATACGCCTGTTGCTAGTAGTATCAACGGTTCTGAAAAAAGCGTTGAAATTGTTGAATCAACTAATGATGCAGATATCAACATTGCTTTCAGTACTATGTTTTCAGATAACTCTTCTAATGTTGATAGAAAAAGCTTTGAACATGGATATCAATTATTCACTTCAAACTTGAGAATAAGTCATCAAATCATACACGAACAGCATGATGACAAACGAGTTTTCACTTCTGTACTCAAGGATGTATTCCATTTGATGGATATGATAAAGCCTTATAAGCATCACGGTCTTCACAAGGAATTCACTCAAAGATTTAGTGATAGCCTTTTTGTTCTGGGTGAAGATGACAAGAAGTTGGTTTCAGACGCATTGTCAAAGAACGGAGAAAGCTGGGAAATGAAAATGAAGTATGACCACCCTTGGATTTGGGAAAGAGTCATACAAAAGATTTGTTCTCCCATTATACTTCTACCAGTGCTGCAGTCTCTTTTTCTTTCTTTTGGACCATTGAGATGCTCTAATTCAGGACGCTCTCTTTTTGACAAAGCATCTTGGGCGCAAGCACTGAGTGTTTTGAAGACTGTGCAATTAGGACATATCTCAGATTCACCTGGTGTCCAACTTTGTCACATGAAGCAGAAGAAAAACAAGTATGGCCTCACTCTTAAAGATATGTAAGACGAACCAATTCGTTAGAAGGAGGGGTTCATCAGAACCTTATCAGAAAGTTCGGGTCTTTTGGTGCAGGTCCAGAGCTTGCCTCTGCCATGTTAATTGAGTACCAACTAAGACATAACTTTGACGTTAGGACTCTCAACCGCCTTGGATTAGAGTACAAGGGTCATTATGATCCTTGGCTAACTCAGCATCTTGATTACTTGCGCCAAGCTATGCAGATGGCTAATCAAGGCCTAAAGCACTTGGCAATTGAAATCAATGCGCTGAAATTCCGTGGCTCTGAAGAAGCTTTTGATATATGTCCTTTGCCAGATGAAGAAATGCAGCGGTTGGGTATTGAGAAGGTAGAAGAAAATACGTTGGGCCCAAATTCAAGTGGTCCCGTGTATAGCGTGGACGAAGACCTTACAATACCAAAAATCAAAGACACTGTTTTTTTGAAAATTGGTTCCACTCTCTGTGAAAAAACAATCGCTATCAATTTGTAGCAAGTCATCAAAGGACTAAGTATGCTGTAATTGCAGTTCATACTTTGGAAGAAAAGCTTTTGTTTGGGCGTTTACTGAAAGATGTTCTCGAGACATCAACTAGGATCAATCCCAACTTTGACCACCTGGCTAAAAAATGGAACATCTTTGCGAGGGAGAAAGAGTGTCTTATAAAACACCTGAACATTTAGAAAAATACTATTGCCATTGGAAGGAGCTGAAATTAGTACGTACTACTCGCCAAACACATTATAGCACCATCTTGCTAATTGAGGCGCAAATTTGTGAAAAGAATTCTGCTAGTGTACATTTGCCATCAGTAGTATTTTCATTACCAAAACAAAACAACAGCAGAAACTTGCTTGCAGTTCTAGTTGCACCTATTAATATTACAGTTCCTGATCATAACCATCTTCCTAACTATCATTATAACAGCGACTATTATAGAATTCCTGCTCAAATTATCTCAGTGCCATCAACAGTAGCTACATACAAGACAATACAAACTCAAGAAAGACAAAGCATCATCGCCACACCTTACCATCCTTATTCAAACAATTCACATGCTCTAAAGAAAACCTGCAAGGGGTGTGACAATGTTCTATGTAATGGAAAAATGCGTAAATCTAACTGCAAGAACCCTATGTGTTTCAAATGCAAGAGCAAACAATGCGAGAGTGTTTGGGATAAAATGAAATGTCAAAACCCCTCCTCCATTATCTTAATATTACTCAACAGCTGTTTAACACAATTGCTTTTCTAATATTTCTATCATAAATATTCCACTAAAACATTGCAAAAGTTAAGTTTAATGCCTCAAGTGCTTGGAATATCTCTAAATAATCCAAATCGAATTCCAAAAAAGTTTGGCTATCACCAAACTTGAAAAATTTCTTTTTTGGGATTTTCATTTTTGTCCTCCCCCCAGACATGTCGCCCGAGCCACAATAAGAATCCGTGTCAAATTGAGCTTTGAACAAAAGCATCTTTTCCTTCTTGTATTTACTTTTGAATAGTGTTAACACTATCTTTGTTGTATTAGTTTTATTTGGTTCCTGATTAAAGTCTCTTGGTATAATCCAATCCTGACAAAAATGAGTGACAAAGTGTTGACGCAGGTGAGGATGGGCATCTCTTAATATACTGCGGACATTCATGGTACCAATACGAATAGAAGATTAAACATTACACAATATGGGCTGACACTAGCGATGGTGATCCCCTTATCGGTTCCTTTTCTGTCCGCTCTAGGTCTGGTATATCTAGATCCATTCCACCATCTGAACTGATGTCTTGAGAGCAAACCAGACAGAATTCACTGTAAGAAAGGTTGCTGCTAGAGTAATATCCTGTAGGATTTTGGTCCAGTATTGCCATTCCAATGCCACAGACACTTTTATCGATATGGAACATCATAATGAAATTCCTCCCTGAAAGAGGAAAATATACTTACTTCCTAAGCACAACAGTGGTTGTGTATAATGTTTTATTGCGTCCAAACAAATGATCCATCAGTTGCCTTTATGAAAGGAATCAACAACACGCATAACTTATTTGCTTGCTATGAAACTGATTAAACGGACTGAATTGAATGGCAAGGTGTACTAGAATGCTTTCAGCTACGTTTTAGTTAGCAAAAGAGTTAGTGTCCTGCTCTCTGGCTAAGTACGAATACATTGTATGTACTTGCAAGTAATGTTAAAGTCCATCGCACGCCATCAGATCAGAGCATCCCTTGAGAAATTCGATCAAAAGAGTTGCTAGCCAGATCTATTTGTCAAAGTTAATTTAGAAGTAAACACACGTCTATAAAAAGAAACAAAAGTACGCATACAGAGCAGAGCAGACGGCTCTGGGCTATTACCCCCAGGCGGAAAGATGATACATGCGCACACTCCTGCCACCACAAGATTGCATTTGGGTAACAGTCGCGTTGAGAAACAAAACAGAAAGTGTATTTTTGCTATGACTAGTAAATTTAAGGTCTGTTGCAATAAAAATAAATAAATCGTGCGGACTTAGAAAACATTTTCGAGCAAAAAAAAAAAGTCAATTGTGCAAAAGTAAGAAAAGAGTTCGTTCAAAAATTTCATGCAAGGTGCACGAAACGAAAAGGTTTATTAAATTGGCTTTTTGTTTAAACAATCCTCAAACATAGACATAGAGTGCCTTCAGAACCCCTTCAAATCGCTCAAGAGAACATTATTACAGGCATCTGTAATTCTAGAGGTGAGCGTTTCTTCTTTTAAGAGTTTCTCTCTTTTGACCTTGCTCTTGCAAACAGCCCAGAATTCTTCAATTGGATTAAGTGCGGGTGAGTATGGAGGAAGGTAAACGCAGCCATATCCCCTGCTTTCTATGTACTTTTGTATGTCTTGGTGTGTATGGATAGGTGCATTGTCCATGACAATATAGTTGTCCTTGAAGATTTCGTAACGATCTAAAATATCCAAAGTACTAGCAATAAAGTTAAAGTAGTGGCCAGTCACTGTTCCTCCTTTGCCCTTGTTAACGTTAGCTGAGCTTTTTCCGGGCAACTTTCTTTTTTTGGAAGGCTCTGCTACTTTGGGTTGCTTGATCTTGATATTAATGACCCCATGAGCAGATACAGCACCAAGAATAGTCGTGGTCTTAGCTCTAGTTTTGGGAACTGTGACAATTGCAGGTTCACCTTTTTTAGACCAACCATAAGAACGCTTCAGGTTGATATGAAATGCAGATTCATCAATAAAGATGCAGTTGCTCATGTAATCCATGTCCGTCTCTGCCCAGCGCTTCACCCATTGATATCTAGCCTCAATTTTTTCGGGAGAATTTCGCTCAACTGAATGAAACTTTGCTCTTTTAAAACTAAGATTGCACTTTGCAGTAACAAAATCATATAAAGCAGTCTTTGAGATCTTTAGGTCCCCAAAGCTACTGGTGAGGCATTCCATCATCTCGTCCAAGACCATTTCAGGTCTTTCATCAATAGCTTCAATTAGACGCTCCTTATGAACATCATTAAGAATTGCAGGTCTTCCAAGCTTCTGCTTTCTTCCTACACCCCTTTCCACAGCAACCTCACTGTTCTCCTCCAAGCTCGCCTCTCCTTTGCTAAACCATGATTGAGCTGTCGTTGGTGGTATACCAAGCTCTTTAGCAGCACCTCGGACACTCATGTTCTTTTCGTATATCAAGAAAAAGAAGTTACTCTTGTCCTCAGGATTATACTTTCGATAAGCCTTCTTAGAAATCCCATCAACATCCCTGTCAATGTTTGTGCTGCTCTCAGCCTTCATAGCAACAACTTTGGCTGCTTTTTCAGGGGGTTTGAGATCAGTATACATTGCGAAATCAGTAACGTTTCCCAAGGGGTAAGCTTCGTCATCTACTTCCATGGCAAAGTCATGATGCTCTTCTCCATTCTCGTTTGTCAAGTTTCCGTTTCCATCGTCATAAACAAAGTTAGTCATTTTCAACTACGCAAGATCTAAAAGTGCACTAAATAAAAGATAATTTTTGAACGAAATACAAATGTTGACGAAACGAAAGCTGAAAATGTGATACATGCTCTCTGAGCCACGCTTTATTTTCCTTATATATAAATAATAATAGTAATAAAATCCCTTTTTCCCTCATATCTTCTAAGCTAGCAATAAATTTTCAATTTTTTTTTTTCGAGGGATGGGCAATGATAAGAAATATATATGATATATGATAATAAGAAATGAAATGGTCAACCGAAAAATCGGTACCAGGGTCGGGTATGTATCACATTTTCAGCCTTCGTTTCGTCAACATTGGTATTTGTTGTCGTACCTAAACTAATTCCAGTTGACTCCACTTCGGCTTCCAATGTGATACGCTTTTCCGGACTAGAAAAAATTGAATTGGTAATTGCAGTACTAGAGGATGTCTGCGACGATGGTTTGTAGTAAAAATTTTCAAAAGTATTTGAGTTTAAGCTCCAATTAGCATGCTTTTTGACCTCTTGAATTGAGTGACCCAACTCGACTGCCTTCGTGCTCGAAGCTGCCCTGACTGAATGTGCTTGATAATCTTTAGTATTGATACCTGCCTTTCCTAAGGCTTCCTTCACCCAGTTTGCCACTGTGGTAGGGCGGACAGACATCGGGAGCTTTTGCGGTGAGTCGATATAGGCTAAGAACAAGGTATGGTCGTCAGGCATACCTTCCCTAAGGTGAGCTGTCTTTGTAACGAATGAATAGATGGTCTTGACTGGGCAGAGGTCGTCATCTTCAATCGTACCTAATGTCACGGATTTGACTTGGCTTTCTTTAGAAGTTCGCGCATGGATCCGAATGCTTGAAGCTAATCCATCTCTTGTCAACACAATGTCCCTGTATTGTAGTCGCCCAATATCAGACCTTGGACGCCACATGGTTGAGATGCATAGTAGGAGAATAGTCTTCAATTGTAGTTGGTCTAATGTGAGAGTGCTGGTGGGTGACAAGTGCTGCTTGATATAACTGACCAGTATACTTATATCCCAGGTTGTAGATTGTTGCTATGTAGGAATTTTGACTTCTGAATTTCGTTTTGCGGCAAAGAAATCTTTAATTAATGATTGTTCTGCAATAGGTGGTTTGTTGCTATGGATAACTGAAAAAACTGAGGCGATTGAAGAACGCAGTGTATTTAAATGGGTACTACTGAAGGATTTGTTATCTCGCAGGAATTGAAGGATTGTCTTTACATCATAACTCAACGGGTCACATGGCGGATGTTGTTGTTTGCACTACAAATTCCAGTGTCGCCACCCATTTTCGTATGCCTTGTGTGTTGACTGTCTTGTTTTTTGAGTTAAATATTGTATGGTATCCTCTGCTATACCATCCTGTGCCTGATAGTGGTTGATAATCTCCAAGCGGCTAGACACCATCTCCGATTAATCTTCCAAACCAGTGGACGCTGAACGTGTCTCATGCGCAGAATCATGGGGAACCAGAATTGACTGGGCCACCACGGAGTGATCAGAACTGCTTGTTTCAATCTCTGTTCTTGTATTTTCTTCAACACCTGCGGAATAAATTTCCAAGGAGAGTACAGATACATCCCCTTCTTCAACCATGTCTGTTGCATGGCATCTATTGCGGATGCTGCTGGATCCGGAGATAGGGACCAGCACATGGGCAGTTGGTGGTTGTGGCGAGCTGCAAATGCGTCGATTTTCAGTGGTCCCCATTGGTGTTGTATGTGCTGGAACATTTTCTTGGGAATTGTCGATTCGTACAACGGTAGTGGGTGTCTGCTCAATCTGTCTGCTTGGGTGTTCAAAATCCCTGGAATATGTTGATATATTACTTTGATGTTGTGGGTGTTGCATAGGTCCTGTATCTGAATGGCCAAGTCCTGCAACAATATCGACGTCGTGCCTCCCGATTTGGTTGTATATTTTAGAGCTGTTTTGTTGTCCGAATATATCTTGATAGTTGAGTCTTCGCATCTTTTGGCGTGGTACTGGAGCGCCAATAGTATCGTCTTCAGTTCTCGTAAGTTTATCGACTGTTGTTGTTCCTCTTGGCTCCAAAATCCTGAAGCTGTTATCAGATTTGAGCTGACTCTTCATCCACTGTTTGAAGCATCTACGTGAACGATTGTGCTCGGGTTGGCTGTCGGAATCTTCTGGATTGGTAACCCATTCTTCTGTGTTATAAACGTCTCCCACCAACGTAATTCTTGAATGCTGGTATTTGACAAGTTGCAAATTGCTTCTCAATTCTGAAGGGTCATATGCAGCGTCTTGGACGGATCTCTCTGCAAGTACCTGATGTTTAGGAGAGCTTCTCCTACTGCAGGTATCATGGCGGTCATTTTTCCCAATAGACCTGCTATCCATCTGCAAGACCTCTTTGGAGAACTGAACACCTGTCTGATTCTCTTCAACAGATTTGTGATCTTTAACATGGGTACTGAAATGATCATGTTCTTGCTGTTGAATAGGAATCCCAGAAATTCCTATGTCTTTGATGGTAGGAGAATGCTCTTTTTGTAATTGATGATAAGCCCCAATTTCTCTGAATGATGTCTCACCTTCGTTGTCAAAAGATCCATTTCTTGTTTTGTCTTGGCTAGCAGACAAATGTCGTCCAGGTAGTATATGATCCGAATACCCTCTTTCCTCAGCGGTTCTATGGCGTATTTCATTACCTTCGAGAAAAC
The DNA here is from genome assembly GCA_025331435.1 of Choanephora cucurbitarum. Lineage (NCBI taxonomy): Eukaryota > Fungi > Mucoromycota > Mucoromycetes > Mucorales > Choanephoraceae > Choanephora > Choanephora cucurbitarum. Next base: position 90,443 of record JAIWNI010000103.1, on the reverse strand, counting down.
TCTTGGTGCTACGCTCAACCCAAAGGCTAGGGACCTGTACCTGTATACCACTCCTTCGTTTTCGAAGCTGAGAAAATCTTTGGAATCTTCGTGTATAGGAACCACGACATACGCATCTTTTAAATCGATTTTGAATATGTAATCGTCCTTTTCGATCAGTTCTCTTAGCGCAGGAACTCCCTCCATCTTGAAGTGCTCTACCTGGATAAAAGAGTTCAGTTGTTGGCAATCTAGAATAGGTCGTCTCTTCGTCTGTTCCTGTAGTGTAAAGAATTTCGAAAGGAACCTTCGGTCTTGTGTTGGAGACCTCTCTATCATACCTCCAGCGAGGAATTTCTGAACTGCTTCGTTGACATGAAATTGCTCCTCTGCTGTTTGTTGTTTCATACGATTCTTCCACGGAATTGGCTGCTTTGAGAATTGGATTTTGTAGCCCTGCTGAATCACTGATAAGGGCCATGGGTGATTCGTTATGATTTTCCAGTAATTCATAAATTGGCGAAGTCGACCTCCTGGAAGAATTCCGTCTGAAGGAATAGTGTAGTTGGATGTTGGAGTTATCATATGCTGGAGCGGAGGAGTGGATTGTAGTGATGGTGGTAAATGAGGTACTTGTGGAACCTGTAATATTTTTGGCGTTACTGGTGACTGGAGGTGTGGTCTGGTGATGTTGAATTTTGAGAGTTGTGGGACAAGCTGTTGTTGTGAAAGGATGGGGCCCCACGTCCCCGTCCTCCAAAGTAGTTTTTTGCTCCACCTCGTCCAGAGTAACCACGTCCTCCTCTGTTGTTATTCCAATAAGACTGAGTTGAATATCCTCCTCGACCCCTTCCATTGGAAGGTTGGAAGGTTGCTGCTCGAAGCACTCGTTGTTGGTAGTTCGCTTCGTTGTACATGGTAATAAATTCTTCACTAAAGGCTTCTCTTTTATTACCTGACTCTTTTGTTTCCAAATGCTTGAGACTTGGGAGTAGTTTGAGTGCTCTAATCGCATAGTCTTTTGCATCTTCATCATGTTGTTTCCCTTGAATCCATGCATGAGTTGCCAGTCGTTTGGCGCTGTCAATGGCCTCTTCCAAAAGTTGATAGGCTTCGTCGGCTGAGATCTCCCCTGCTTGGATAGTGCAGAGTTGCTCATAAATTTCAGTGGCTGCTCGTCCATGCAGTCTACTAATTTCTGCTCCTTTGTAGTGAGCGTTAACGACCTGAGTTGTGTCAACAGTGTATTGTTTAAGTTTCGGGATGAAGGACCGGTTGATTTCTTCGGCCACAGTCCATTCCTCATGGTGATATTTTGTGATTTCTCGTCTGTAGCGTTTGAAATTATCTTGATGTTGTTGCTTCGTAAACTGTTCCAAAGTGGACGTGATCCCCAATGGTAACTCTCGTTCTTCTCTGGATTTTTGAGCGTCAGCTTGTTCCGCCGTTTTGACTCGTCGAAGTAATTCAATGACCTCTTCCTCGGTATATGTTCTTCGTTCATTAATGAAGAATATTTGCTACGACCTTTTTTTTTTTTTTTTTTTAATGGAGGAAAGTAAATTCAAACTCATCAAAAATATCAGCAAGTGTGCATTAATTAGGGACTTGTTGGAATTCGGCGTTTCATAAAAAAAAAAGGAATGGCGCATTTGCCAATATTGTTTCATCTTGTTTTGCACTTTTACGAGAGATACTAGAATGAGACGATATTGGCAAATGCGCCATTCCTTTTTTTTTTTTTTTTTTTTATGAAACGCCAAATTCAATAGGTCGGACTGTATCATAAATAGGGATACCCAATCAGGTTACTGGATATTCAGGTGACTTAGCTGAAGATCAGGCAATTTAAGATACATTCTTTCAGCAACGAAAGGGTTATTCAAGTACCGGGAAAAAGAAGAACTCCAGACAGCAAGCTTGCCCTCGCAGGTAAAGAGGATATGTTCATCCGATTTGATCTCTTGACAAACACGACAACGGTCATCATCGATATCTCCCACCAAATGACAAAGACGGGCCTGACTGGACAATTTGCAGTGGATCAGTTTGTAGCAGACGTTGCGTACTGTAGGCTTAATTGGTGCGTTGACAAAGTCTAGCCACTGTTTAGCGGAAATGAACGGGAGAGGATCCGTATTAGAGGCAGTTAAATTGCCAAGGATCATTCGCTGAAATTGCTTGCGTTTGAGGCTCAGAAGAGGATTATTATCAAAACGAAATGTACTGATCAAAGGATTCGATTTTGCAGGGGATGCACCATCGCTGAGATGTTGCACATAGTGAGCAATGCTAGGGTACAACTTCAAATCACCAGTTACCATGGCCCAGCGAATCTTGTTAAGAAAAGAAGGAAAAAGACAATCAATATTTGATTGATACAAGAGCCTTTGGTCGGTACTGTCAGCGGTAAAGGAGATATTTGTAGTGCCATTCGCCCAATATGCTGAGAACCGGAATGAAGAAGGAGAAATTGGGAATAAGGCAGCTCGAATTGGTAACATGAGACAAGTGGGATGGGCAAAGGAAAGCTCGCGGGAACGATTGATTACTGCCTGAAACAGATGAACAAATGTCTATAATGCCTGAGTGGCGTCTATAGGCTGGGCTTGAGGAATGTTCAACGGCAGCAGAAAACAAGGTGCTTTGCAGACGGTTGGCACAAGAAAAGCGTACAAGCAAAAGAGCCATAAAGCAATCAATGGAGTTTTGTTTTCAGACAATAACGCACCTATGCAGCGCATTTGCAAAGCTTGCTGTTACGGTTCTATGTGAAGCAGTGCCAAACCACCTCGAGTTTTGTCCAAATATAATGATTTGTCAGATGTCAAGAATATACAGAAAAAGTACAAAGAATTACTGTTTATTGCTTCAAAATAGGTATTCTATTTGATGTTAGATATTTGTTCTATATTTATAACTAAGAACGGAACGAGACAAAATTTAGCCTTTTCATTAGGTGAAGGAAAAAGTGTTAGACACAATAAAAACTCTTATTCAAATTGATCGGAATTATTACTCTATATGTAGAAATAACACAACATTAACAAATAAACGAACTATATATACAATGGAAATGACTATTCTACAAGCGAAGAAACAGGCAAACACGAAACCGGGGGGAAAACTGCCAAAGTGGTCATTACAGAAGCCGCCAGTTGCAGGCCATAGGGGTACAGACCATAGAATCAGAGCTGGAAACATAGTTTGTGTATGGTATCATCAAGGAAAGATTATCGCCATTCTAGTTCAAATGAGCGAACTCCTGTTTAGTAAACAAGAGCGCTAACGAGTTGAGAGCCCTGCCACGAGTTTGCTCTTGAATGTGTTTGGCGCCATACAAACTCCTTTTTTTAGTCTACTGAAACAAACCGTTAGATGTTGAAAACTCACATACACAACTTTTACTTATCTTGACAAATCATAGCGAATGACCCTAAACTCGTTTGCAACAAAGGGACTCAAGTCGCATGGACACTAAAGCCTATCTAGCTTTGTTGAGGAAGCTAACTATCAACATAAGACCGTAGCTGTCAGCCCCAATGAATGAACAAAGGGACTCAAGTCATTCGACGCTAAAGCCTACCATGGCTCTGTTGAAAGAGGCCATTTACGAGACCGTAGTTGTCAGCCCCAATGAGTGAACAAAGGGACTCAAGTCGCGTTGACACTAAAGCCTACTATGACTCCTGTTGGAAGAAGACCATAGGTGATAGTTCACTAGCTGCCAATCCCAATGAAGCAAAGAGTTTTTTGAGCGACGCGTTATTCCTTGATGACCTTTGTACATCAACACCTTTGGTGGCAAAGACAGGTAGCTCGTAGTAGCAGTGGTAGTATAAGCGGCAAGATCAGCACCATTGGTAGTAGCAATAGCAATAGCACACAGGCAAAAAGCAGACTATAATTCAAATTCACTCTGTGTTTAAACAGTATTCGTAATAAATGAGAAGCTTACCTGATGAAAACCATGAGTAAGCAGTTTCATCACCAAGTACAGCACAGCGAAGCAAACCAAGGCAAAATGCGTATTTGATAGAAGCAATATGCAGATTACTGAAACGAGTACTGATTTTCCAGTAAATGCTCTCTTCTAGCAACAAATAGTGACATAGCAAAAAAAAAAAAAGGAAAAGAAATGAGTAGTTATACGGGCAGCAGCATTGTGGTTATATAGTGACGTAGAACTATGAACAGTGGGGATGCAAAAAATAAGATAAAATTTTAAATTTCCGCAAAATCCGAATTACCATTGAGTTGACTGGCTCTTAATTTAACAAAACTTAAGCAATCAAAAAATAACTAAATCTATCTTGACAGTAACAAAAGGCGGAATAGCCATTATTGCCAGTTTTATCATCTTTTTATCTCAATTGAAATACTTGCATATTACTGTAAAAAACTATTTCATTATAAACCTTTAAGTATGTACCATTTCAGTGCTATTTGTATTAAAATCCTTTTACTAAATAAAGTTCAAGCTGTCACAAATAAAAACAAAAGCGAATAGATTTGAATCAGACAAATTCACCATCATTATTGATCTTAACCTACTAAACACCATCAAACTATTACTAAATGCCTTAAAATGCTAAAAAAATCATTAGGAAAAGTCTGAAATTACTTTTAAACTTTTTATTGCGTTAATACCATACAAATTACAACATTAGTAGCCAACTAATAGCGAGTAGGGCCACCTTTGGCACGAATAACCATTCTTAGTCTTTTGGGCATGCTTGCAATGAGTTTATTCCAATCTTTTTTCCTGAAACTGTCTCAGACCTCTTGCAAGCATGCCCGGTGAGCTTCTGCGTTGGGGAATGTTGTATTTGTCTTTTGAATAGGGTTTTGTAACTTAGCAAGTTAAGTGAGACAAATTATAGGCCTTTATTAAGGTGAAGAGAAAAAGTGTCAGACACGATAAAAAACTCTTCTTAACCAGATCGGTATTTAAATTATATAAATGAGCTGTGGTGAATACCACAGGGAAACGTCCGTGGCTGCTTCGGTAGGCCTGCACTCGTCGCTTCATGATCATCCAAAGATTTTCGATCGGGTTCAAATCTGGCGACTGTGCAGGCCAGTCTAGCACCTCCAATCCCTTCTCCAAATTCCAGTCTTTTGCAGCTCTGCATCTATGCACAGGAGCCCCATCTTCCATCAGTATTAGATTCTGCTCCCGTCCATAGAATTCAAGGAGAGGGCCATTGTATATTGATGATACAAAGCCTTCTCCTTTGCGATCAATATCGCTGCAGAAGTGGAGTCGGGACTTACGACCATACCTGATGGCACCCCAAACCATCAAGCTGGTCCTACCACTCTTGAAGCTAGGTGCTAGACATCCTTCGAGATACTTTTCGAACGTTAAACGCCACACCATTACCTTAGCAGAATTCTTGCCATTTTCGAAGGAGCTTTCATCCGTCCAAATCACCTTCTTCCAGTCTTCCAATGTCCAGTGCTTGAACTTTCTAGCAAAGTCGAGTCTCCTTCTTAGGTGGAAGGCATTCAAAAATAGCTTCTTCTGCGCTACTCTGCTTCTATACCTCATTATACGTAATGCACGACGAACGGTGTCCCTGTGAACCTTGACGGCCAAAGAGGACGTCAATTTAGCCAAAGTTGCTCTCCTGTTGAGCAAAATTACCCGCTTTAGGATTCTCAAAACTCTGGGAGTGAGTTTTCTAGGTCTTCCAGATCCTTTGGCACGATCTGTGGTACCTGTCAATTTTTGCCGTCTCAAAAGTGTGTAGACGCTGGCCAGCTTTACACCTGTAGCTGTTGAAATTTGCTTGGCCTTCATACCGTTTTGGCTTAATCTAACAATAAGACGCTTTTCTGCGTCAGTTGCGTGGGTTCTTTGAGTCATATTGATATAAAAAAGAGATAAAGGGGATCAAACAATCCATGCATTGTCAACATATTTGAGACGGAAATTTAAGATTTTATCTTATTTTTTGCAACCCCACTGTACAAAAGTGATTTGTGACTTTGTCAAATCAAAAGAGAAAAGCAGATCTGCTTTTGTTACTATGCTTCTTTGCTTTTATATCTACTTCAATATGATTCCACATTACAAAAAATTTTCAGCTTTTTTCGATAAACACAAAGATAGTGATAATCTCACATTTGAGTCTTTTATCATTGAAGACCATGCATATATATGCACTCACTACAACAGACAAAATGAAAATGAGTTCCGTAACTGGCTGTCATACTTCAAAAGAAGTGCTAAGGAATATAATATTGAAGTGGTACGTATACGAGAGTTGAATCAATAAGCATTTTGTTATCTATTTACTAACTAAATTCTAGTTAAAAGGAGATGCTCACCAGGCATGGAAGACATATGTAATTTATCCAAAACGCGCATGATTCAGTGAATCGTTTTTATTGATAGCGTTGAGTAGGTCTCAGTAAAGGAGAATAAAGAGAAAACCTGTAGCAAGAGAAAATACTCCAAAGCCTGTGTTTCTGAGTAGTACGTATATGAAAAGAATTATTTATGAAGAGAAAAACTCATCCATATCGTAGCTTTGAAAACCTCAAAGGAAATTTGACCGGAGAACTGAAGTTTGATGACATTGACATGACAGCTTCATTCAATGAGTACCGCAAAAATGCCATTGAGCAATTTGCAAACTATGACAAGTGCTCTGAAGCTCACAACTTCTGCAATGATTTGAATAAGCTTTTGTAATTTTTGCCATTAAATTCACCAACGTACTATAGCAGATAGCTAACTTCTTGTATAGTGCTGTTCAAAGAATCATTTTGCTTGACCATACAAACCACGAGATGAAAGAAGCCCTTGGACAATCGTTCAAAGAGTTTGTTCAAAAGTCAAGATTAAAGCAATATGGAGTGCCGTCAAGACTCCCATCATCGTTGAGACAAGAAATTGAAGATGCATTCGAAGTAAGTTTTCGAAACCTGCTGCTTTATTGGAGCAGTAAATACTGATTAAGAGAGAACTAGGACTGTCGCTTCGATAAGGATTACGATCTCCTTGAAGACAAGCTTCAATGTTTAAAAAGAAGCTTTAGCATCAAGAAAGACAAAGCTGGTGCCAATGTCATGAGAAGTCTGATGCTGATGTAAGCCGACTATATTAGCCTACCTTGTTTATGTATCTAATTATTTCTTTGCTTCTTTGTTCCGCAGGATGCCTCATATGACAGAGGAGAAAAAAGAAAGCACAGAAATGCGCATACAATCAGGCGTCATTTTTGCTGTTTGTCAAATTTTTAAGTTTAGCCCAAGCCATGACGCCCATGGGTAAGTTCAGAAAGAGACGATGAAAAGAACAGTATCCTTACGCTCTGAATAGTTATAACGTTGTGTTGTTTCCTTCGTGCTCGGCTTTGAGCGGATGCAGACCTGACTTTGTAGTAGAAGTGGGTGTAAATGACAAGGTGACAAATGTCATAGGTGAAATCAAAAGCGGTCGTTCATCAGCAGATGGGCTTGCTCTTGATTTGTATAGAATCGGTGTCTTTGGCCTGGTTAGCTTGAGAGAATACAAGCTCAAGACATGCTTGGTCTTTCAAACCAATGGTACGTTTTGAATTGGCAAGCTGCTACAAATACTAACCATATAAATAGGTTCGCGTCTGACCTTCTTCCTCTGCTCTGTTTCTTCTGGTGTTTGCTTGTTGCTGGATGTAGGAAAAGTTTCCCTTCCTTCAACTTTTGAAGAATTCCTTAACTTTGGCTCTCAGCTGAACATATTATATGATTTAGCCAAGTTGTATCAAAGCCATTGTGTTGTAGATGACAGCAGTTCAATTGAAGAATGGGGTCTTTTGGACTATACAGTCTTAAAAGAAATATATGATCTTGGACATTCAACTGTCAAGACATCAACCAATGCAAAAGCATCTTCTTCAACAGAAGTTTGTTTGTAATAAACTCTTTTCTTGACTTGTCTTGTCTTGATTGAAGCTAATACTACTCTTCATGAATTGCTGACTCTGATTGTGATGTTTGCTTTCTTTACTCTTTGAAAAGATTTCAAAAGAGCAAAGCATGATTATGCTGTTTTCGAAGACAAATCGCATATGGGGAGAAACAAGATGCACATTTCCTTGGAACAGACCGCAGATAGTCAGAGCCGCAAAAACAATAAAAAAAATCGAGCTTCAGATCTGTCTAAAAAGATGGAAAGGACAAATGTGAACATGGACTAGCAAAGATGTGTACTGACAACTAACAGTTCCTGCTTATTGATGCTATTATCTTTGGGACTTGCACTTTACAACAAAGATTGCAAGGCAACCTGAAGTCGCAAAAGGGCTAAATATGTTCAAAAGTACAGATTACTACCACTCACTCGACAGAGGAGGAAGGCGCAACCAAGAAAAGGATCCAACCACTAGAGCTTGTTCGAAGAAGAAGAAGACTAAGCAGTCAAGAAATGCTAATGTCAAGCACAAGTCTTCCTTTTTTTGTTTTGAAGACTCTAGACTCTAGACAACTTGCAAACAAAGCAAAGATGAAACGCAATAATCAGCCTGAAGATCTTGAACTTGTCAAGACCATTGGTTCTGCCTTTACTTTTCATAACAGTTTCTTTTTCTTTTTTTCTGACGACTAAGGAAGCTCATTTTGAGCCCTAAAAAGAGAAGCTCTTCTGACAACGTTGGAGTATATCTCAAGTAGGCAACTGACTTGGTTGGGCTTGGTTGACTTGCAGGCCAATGCCGACTGTGATTTTCATTGACAATCCATTGAGTTCGATTCTGCTGAACAATTTTTGATCTGTAAGTAAGAGCAATTCGAAAAGAGCGAGCCTGTCGAAGGAGAAAGCACTGGCTTTGAGGATAGCTGATGGTTGCAACAGTGTATGTTTGGAAGATCGTTGTGGCTGTTTGTTGATACTCTGATTCAGATCTACACGTACATCCAATTAAGAGCTGCTCTCTTAGTTCTTTTCGAGCAGAGAACATTAACTATTTTGCGCTTTCTAGAAAAAAGAAAATTAATCAAACAGTAATAGCTCAAGCTCTCACTTTTCTTTTCGACAACTCAAGTCATCAGCAATTCCATATAACAATGGCACTTTCTTTTTTTAAAAAAATACAAGGCAAAAAAGAGTTGAGTTTTAGACAACCAACCAGTTACTGTTACTCAATAACCTCCAGACACTAATGAAGTGCATTTTGCGTTTGTTTGCTTTAAGAGTTGATTACAAATGAGACAGATTTTATTGACTACTTTATAAAATTCCCTTTTGTAAATGTACAGAGAGGAGAGGAGGCAGAAGAGATTTATTCGTCATCTTCTTCGGCGAGGGTCATGGCGATACGATCCAAATCTCTTTGACCATCTTGAGTGATCTTACGACCACTATAATAAAGCAAAGTTAGTAAATTAAATTGAAGACCATCACTCAAGATAAACTTACCCCTTCTTGTCCTTTTCCAAGACACCGATCTTTTCCAAGGATTGGAGGACCTTACGGTTGACGGAACCGGAGGCATCGACGTGGTGAGAGGGACGAGAACCACGGTTGATAGTACCACCGTGAACCTTGTTCAAGGCACCAACACCGACGGACTTACGGATGTAGATGTGACGGGCAACGGAGGCAGCACGGATGAAGTACCAGTCAGGGTCATAAGGAGCCAATTCCTTGAAAGTACCAGTCTTGACGAGATCAACCCACTTGGGGACTTCGAGCTTACCAGTACGCTTGAGGTAGGCAGCGTAAGCCTTGATGAAATCTAGTGAGACGATATGAATTTAGTAACAGTTCATGAGATTATGAAGCAAAGGAGGGAGCAAGGAACAAGTTAAAGAGACACTGTCTTTACAAGGAAAACTAAAACTATTGTCTGCTTCGGGCAAAGAAAAAGAACGTAAAGAGGTTCAAGCCAAGCCACCCAAAATTCCTTCCACTGCCAAGAGCTTTGCTTTTCTATTGCTATGGCCTCCCCTTCCTTCTTCTTTGGCTTTTGGTTTCTCGAGAAATAAAACAAGGCAGCTGTCCATCTGAGTACTTCTCTCTTCTTTTTCTCGAACTTGCAGACAATAGTTATAGAGATCAAATACATGCCCATGTAATAGTTGATCAAGAGATCGAGATAGGCTATATGTTGGCAACAAATGACTTCGCCACAAGACCAACATGCCATTGAATGACAAGGTTTTCCTCATTATGTTGTTGTTTTTTTTAAAAGAAAAGATGAGGGTGTTTCATTTTTTGTTTGTCTTCCTTTGACTCTTGTTATGTTCTTTACTCCCTCACTTCTTCTCTTTGTCTCCAACAAGAGATAAGGTTGAATGTCAAAAAGCGATTACTTACCGTGGGCGTTGACGTCCTTAACAGTAATACCAGCCATAATGATAGAGAAAGAGAAAGATCAATCGAATTCCGCTATTTTCGCCTAGACAAATAACACAAAAAATTTTTTCGTATGTCATTTTTCTTTTCTCAACCTCAAGCCAATAAGAAGATATCGGACCATCAAAATTATCTTTAGTAAACCATTTGATTTAAGGCCTGTTAAGGATGACAGTTGTAGGATTGCTGTCAGCTTTGATGGATTTCAAAGGTTCGTTTCTTTTTCTATTTTCCTCCTTTGGTCATAAGCATCTTACATAAAGATATCTGTCAAAATACAAGTACGACAGCAGGTGTTCATTCTCTCATTATAAGGCATACTCTTGGTTCAATGATTCACTTGACTGAATGTAAGAAAAACGTCACAAACAAAAGCGTTAAGGGATATGAAAGGGTTCCTTTTTCTCTTTGCCTAGTCGATTTTTGACTTCGAGATATATCTTTCTCTAGAAAAAAAAAGAATCGATGAGAACATGATAAGTTGAAATAATTTTGCTGATCTAATCAATAAAACTAGTTTTTTCTTTTATCTGAGCATATGTTTTAGAATCACAAGCCTCACATGCTCTGTCTAACATACATGTCAACGCTTATTTGATACTTGGGAAAGATCTGCATTCTTTTTTTTTTCTAGCTCAAAACTATTCCAAACCATTCCCCATTGAAACACTGAGGTCGTCAGTCAGTTCATAAGAAATGGTGCATCAGAACAGAAAAGAGGATTTGACAAAATATTGCTAATTGGGTGACTCGGCATTGCTTCTTTCAATTGCCTGTATAATACAAAACGCGTACAAAATAAAACAGGAACGCGGTGTTGTATGTGTGACTCGGCCCTGAAATTTAACATGTTAAACTTAAATCCAGCACTCTCTTTTTTCTTTCGTTCTATTTTTCTTTCTATTGCTATTGTCATGACTCAAACATTACCTGAAGCTAAAATGCTACCCTCTGTTCAATTCCCAGTGACGAAATCATATATATCAGAGCCCTGTGCCCACACTATTGATAGAAAATAAGCCAAATCAGATCAATGAACCATGTGTCCTGGGTGTTGACGAGGCAGGCAGAGGGCCTTGTTTAGGACCAATGGTCTATGCAGTCAGTTATTGTCCTTTATCTAAACATCAAGAACTAAAAAAGCTTGGGTTTGATGGTAACAAATGTATATAGAAACCAAATAGATCAATGACTAACTTGATATATGAAGATTCAAAAAAACTGACCGAAGAAAAGCGTGCGGATCTTGCAAAGGCTGTCGAGAAAAACAAAGATTGGATTGGATGGGCTGTTTATGTGATTTCACCTCAAGATATTTCTACAGGCATGTTTAGAAGGTAAAGTCTTAAGCATGTCAGTGTATGCATCTTGTCTAAACTCAGCTAATGTCAAAGTCAAATAGACCTGTTTATAATTTGAATGAAATGGCACACGATGCAACTATCAAGCTTATTAGACAAGTACTTGATCAAAACGTCAATCTGACAGAGGTATTACAATAGATTGTGTTTTTAAGATAGGTTTTGTTTAACCAAACGAACCATAAGATCTATGTAGATCCCGTTGGCCCTTCAAGTTCATACCGATCAAAACTTCAGTCTCATTTCCCAGGCATTCATATCACTGTGGAACCAAAAGCAGATTCACTTTATCCTATTGTCAGTACAGCCAGTATTTGTGCCAAAGTCACTCGTGATCAAATCGTTCAGAACTGGGTATGGACTGAGACTGGTTTAGATCTCACAAAGAAGTTTGGTTCCGGATACCCTTCAGATCCTAACACAGTAGCCTGGATGAACAACAATGAAGATGCCTTTTTTGGATTTCCTAGCATTATGCGATTCAGTTGGAAGACAATCAGTTCCCGAATGGAAAAGACAAGAACAATAGAATGGTCTGAGGATGAAGATGATGACCCAAATCCCGCGACTAAGAAAGCACAAAAACTACTTGAAGAAAAACGAGCAAAAAGAGAACAAAAGATCAAAAAGGCATTGAAATACAATCATCATAGACGAGGCAAGATCAATTCTCAGTTTTCACTTGATACAACATCAAGCCTTCTTTAAGGCTTAAGACAACTTTTGTAAAAAAAAAAAAAAAAAAAAAAAAAAAGATATTTCACTTTTTAATTTTGATCTTGTAACAGAAAGCAATATAGTTAGTAATAAGCCAAAGAAAAAAAGAGCCTTAATCTGACTTGGGAAAACACACGATATGCAAGCTTACAAAAAAAAAATAACAGACAACTGTGAATTTTAGAGTGTTTTGTTAAGAATCGAAGTAATGCTACATCTCCTATATTTAAGGGTTTAGAATCTATTCTTTCTTTGCAATGGACGCTTGATATAACAGATATTCATACTATCACAGCTCTTTTTCAAAAAAAAAAAAAAAGGTTTTCATTACTGAATATTATGGATATATAGCTGAATTTCTGACTATCAATTAACACTTAACATTGGCCGAATTGAATAGTTTTTTCAATACAAGATAAATCATGCTGTGAAATGAGCCAATTGAGTTTGACACCTAAACTCAAGCTTAAACATCTTGGTGTGCTTAAATTTAATCCCAAGATCGATTAATGCAGTAAGTGGTGTTCCTGAAATTAAAAAAAGAACCAAGTTCCGACTCAGCAATTGAGACATTGGCTATATGTACCATTTCAACTATTTTATTTTCATTCTCTTTCTCTAGTGACCATCTCACCATCAGACATGTCCGACAAAGAACTCACTATCACAGCAAGCCCTACCAAAGAAACATTCCACAGCCAGGAAGAAGATGCGGCAGATCGTTCAAGTCAAGAAGAACAAACACCTACTACACCTGGACGTAAACCCTCTGTTCACTCTTTCCGCGTCATGAAAGCCAAAGAAAGCGAATCAGACAAGGATTTGGTAATTCATTCTCTCAACGAATCGCTTCATATTCACAAAGAAATCCTTGAAAGAATCCAAAGCGAAAAGGAAGCATATCATCAACAGATTGAGAAAGAGCGAGAATTAGAAAAGCAACGAACAGATAGTTGGAGACAAGAATCAGAACGTGCTTTAGAGGAGCAACTCAACCGTTGTTCTGAACTTGAATACAGTATTTCTCAGCTTAGAAAAGAATTAGAAGTCAAGAAAGAGGATTATAAGAAGTTAGAAGTCAAATTTTATTCCTACGTCAAGCAGATTCGTGTAACCGATGATGATCTCTCGACCATTCAACCCGAGATTTCTCATCTATTAAGCCAACTAAACAACACATGTATGGGCCTCAAGTCCAAGATGGATAGAGAACAAGGGACGATATTTGTGTTTAAGCATTGGGAACATCGGACCGATTTAATCAGAAAATACATGATTCCTTCTGGAAATGATAATGGCTTACTGGACACATCGTATATCACTTTCTTTGTTGAAAAATACCTAATTCATACACTCCTACAACGCATTTTAGATGTTCCTATCCATCTCGGTGTTTCTATCAACGATAGTTTTAAAGAAGTAAACGAGTGGATGGCAAGCAGAAATAAAGAATGGGCGAATCGTTTACGGCAGCAAGTGTGTGCACTTGTAGTACAGCAGCCTGGTGATGAGGAAAAGGCAATTGCAGACGCAAGACAACAGCTGTTAGATGAGATTGTAGAAGAACTTCATCCAGTCTATCCTTCCTTAAAGCAGGACCCAAAAAAGATCGAAAATTTGATCTCACGTGCCTCTAAATTAAATTTGGCTATCAAAGGTCAAGAAATCAAAATTGAACGATTGCCAATTGAGGAAGGTGTTACTCGATTCAATGGACAGACAATGAAAGCAACCGCAAAGGGTAGGCCAGACGGCATTGTCTTTCTCTCTATCACTCCTACTTTTGTAGCCAGAGATGAAGTAGACAATGAACATGGCTTTACTATTCCCGGAAAAGTGTTTTGTATTGAAGAAGTAACTGATCATATGGAAGAAGATCAACATACGTCAGACGTGGATAAAGAGATGAAGGAAACCACTTTACATGAGGAAGAAAGTGACGATGAAAGCTTAAAATAATTCTTATATAGAGTAGCTGCAAAATAAACAGGCGTTTTGAAAGAGAACTAATACAGGTTGTAAAATGAGTTGAATCAATATGACATGACTCTGAAGTTAGACATATACAAACATTTTTGCAAACAATCATTGGTAGCGTAGTTTGACATCATTTCAGTCGAATACTATTTAAAGTTAAATCAAGTCTTTAACTTGAATTCAGCCTATACTCCTTCTCTTTGGCAACCAAAGACAACTTTAACCAAGGACTAAATCAAAAGACAAAGAGTCATTTCTTTTTTCTCAAACATTATTCTTTTGTTACAACGTTCAGAAAATAGAAAAGAACTGTTATCAGTCAATCAGATCATGCATTCCACATGTTTTAAGCCTTTTCCTAGAGAGTGGAAGCATGATTCAGCATTGAAAAATAGACTTTGTGACTACTAATCTTCGGTAGAATGGCTCGCATAATAGACATTTGAACTTGTTTCTTCCTAGTGACTATTTTTCCTAAATTTATTTCAAACTCCCTCCACTCCAAACCGACATACCCAATTTACCTAACAGTGCTTGACCATTGGCTTTTTTTTTCTCTTTTTTTTTTCTTTGATTAAATATTTAACAGGCACTATGGCACAGACACCTGTTTCAGCCGAAGTACTTCAACAGCTTGCTCCTGTTCTCACTAGCCTTTTGTCTACTGACAACAATCAAAGGTAAACTTCTGAGAAAACAAGCCTGTTTATATTTCAATACTAAGTTGAAAACAATCGAGCTAAACCTTTTCGTTTTTATTCTTACAGAGCTGCTGCCGAAGCTCAACTCAACGATCAGTGGGTGGCTCAACAACCCGACCTTTTGTTGTTGGGACTTGCTCAGTTTGTAGCCACTAACACTGAAGTACAGGTACATATACTCCGACCCGAGCAGCTTATTTCCTCAGTTTTTGTTTACTGATTCCTTGCTTTAGCTTCGCTCTCACTGTAGTGTCCTCCTTCGTCGTTTGGCATACAAGCAGTTTACTACCAGCACTAACCCTGACACTCGTCTCTGGGATATGGTTCAAGATTCTACCAGACAAGGTGTTAAGGAATTGTTGCTTGTTGCTCTTGCCAACGAGTCTGATCAAGGTACAAGACACAAAGTATCTGATACTATTGCCGAAGTTGCTAGATCCGATTTGAGTGAAGGCAGTAAGTGATATTGAGATGGAGAATATGTGGCAGAATGTTGAATGCCTATTGAATAGACAAATGGGATACCCTGTTGAAGGCTTTGTTCGAATGCTCTCAATCTCCCAACGCAGCTCTTCGTGAATCTGCTTTCCGTATCTTTGCTTCAGTTCCTGAATTGATTGCCGGTCAGCATACTGATGCTCTTAAGAACGTTTTCTTGACTAGCTTGACTGATGCTGAAAGCCAGGCTGTAAGTTTCTCTTTTCTTTTTCGATATTCATGCTGGATCGGAAAATGACTAACATGACATTCCAATAATAGGTTCGTTTGGAAGCTATGAAGGCTGCTGCCGCTTACATTGGTCAAGCTGACGAACAAACTCAAAAGGCTTTGGGTGTCTTGATGCCTCATATGTTGGAGGTAAGATGATTTGTCTTTCTTGGTCTTTTCGATTGATTATTGATGTTTTCTTTAGCCCTTGTCACCTGTCATTGCCTCTCGTGATGACCAAACTCTTGTTGATGGTCTTGTTGTTTTGATCGAATTGGGTGACAATGCTCCCAAGCTTTTCCGTCCTGTCTTCCCCAATGTGTTGACTGTCATGGTTTCTGTTGCTAAAGACAAGTCATTCGATGATCGTACTCGTCAAACCGCTTTGGAATTGTTGTTGACTTTGTCTGAAGCTGCTCCTCCTATGGCACGCAAGCTTCCTAACTTTGCCACTGAAGTCATCCCCGTTGCTATGGAGATGATCACTGACATGGAAGATGATGAAAGTTGGTACACCACTGATGAAGTAAGTACATTTTTGTTATTGTTGTGGAAGGTGTGTTTTTATCCTCTGACTGATGATCGCTTTACTGTTTTAAAAGTTGGATGAAGACGATAACGAAGAGAACTATGTCATGGGTGAAAGTACCTTGGACAGAGTAGCCCGTACCCTCGGTGGTAAGGCTGTCGTTCCTGTTGCCTTCCAATTCATTCCTCAAATGCTCCAATCTGGCGAATGGCAACAACGCCGTGCTGCTTTGATGGCCATCTCTTCTATTGCCGAAGGTTCCATCAAGATCATGAAGCCCGAACTTTCCAACATCATGAACATGATTTTGCCTTCCTTCAAGGATGCTCACCCTCGTGTTCGTTATGCTGCCTGTAACGCCGTCGGTCAATTGTCTACTGACTTTGCTCCATACATTCAAAAGCATTTCCACGAAATCGTCATCTCTGCTCTCTTGCCTGTTATGGAAGATGCTCAACCTCGTGTTCAAGCCCACGCTGCTGCCGCCATGGTCAATTTCTGTGAGGAAGCTAACAAGAAGATCCTTGATCCTTACCTCGATGCCATCTTTGAGCGTCTTTTGATCCTCCTGAAGACCTCCAAGACTTACGTCCAAGAACAAGCCATTACCACTATTGCTACTGTTGCTGATTGTGCTGAAGACAAGTTCAACAAATACCACAGTGTCATCATGCCTCTCTTGCTCGATATCCTCCGTCAAGCCAGCGATAAGCAATACCGTCTCTTGCGTTCCAGAGCTATCGAATGTGCTTCTCTCATCGGTCTTGCTATTGGCAAGGAAGCTTTTGCTCCTTACACTGCTAACTTCATCAACATTCTTGCCGAAATCCAACAATCTGTTACTGAATCTGACGACATCCAAACCACTTATTTGTTGGCTGCCTGGGCTCGTATGTGTAAGATGATGGGACAAGACTTCTTGCCTTATCTCCCCAACATCATGCCTCCCCTTTTGCAATCTGCCAAGCTCACTCCTGAATTCACCTTTGTCGACCCCGAAGATGACGATGTTGAATCCAAGTATCCTACCGAAGATGGTTGGGAATTTGTTGGTATCAATGGTCAACAAATCGGTATCAAGACCTCTGTTTTAGAAGAAAAGCACACTGCTATTGAAATGCTTGTCAGTTATGCTCGTGACTTGGGAGCTGGTTTCTTGCCCTATGTTGGTCAAGTCCTTGAAATCGCTTTGCCTTTGCTCAAGTTCTACTTCCATGACGGTGTCAGACACGCTGCTGCTGCCCTTATCCCTCTTCTCTTGAAGGATGCCAAGGACGCTAATGTTGCTCCTGCTGAACTCGCCAACATGTGGAACACTATCTTCGAAAAGCTTGCCAAGATCATGACCATTGAAGACGATGTTACCTTCTTGGCCCAAACCTACGCCACTTTCTCTGAATGTTTGGATGTCTTGACCGAAAACTGTCTTCAACCTGCCCAAATCGAAAGCTTCATGAAGGGTGTAGATGAGCAATTAAAGAAGTTTTTGGAACGCTTGACTGAACGTGAACAAGAAAAGCAATCTGGTGAATTTGATGCCGAAGATGAGGAGCAAATGGGTGATGACGAAGCCACTGAAGAAGACGCTTTGAGTGAATTGGCTCGTGCTATTCAATCTTTGTTCAAGGCCCTTGGTCCCAACTTCTTGCCCTACTTTGATCAAATGTTGCCTCTTGTTGTTCAATTCTTGGCTCACCCTAACAACGCTGCTCGTCAATGGGCTATCTGTGTCTTTGACGATTTGGTTGAATTCACTGGTCCTGCCTCTTTCAACTACTCTAACTACTTCTTGCAAGGCATGATTGCTGGTGTCTCTGATAAGGCTATGGAAGTCCGTCAAGCTGCCGCTTATGGTGTTGGTGTGATGGGTCAATTTGGTGGTCCTCAATACGCTGATGCTTGTGCTGCTTCTCTTGAACACTTGTTTGGCATTATCAATGCTCCTGATGCTCGTGAAGATGGTATTGTCTTTGTTACTGAAAACGCCATCTCTGCTATTGCCAAGATTTGTAAATTCAACAGCTCTAAATTCCAATTGGAACCCGTCTTATCTGCATGGTTGTCCACATTGCCCATTGTCAATGATGATCAAGAAGCCCCTATTGTCTACACATACTTGCTCGATCTTTTGGAAGCTAACCACCCCAGTATTCTCGGCCCCAACAACTCTAATCTTCCTCACCTTGTCAAGATCTTCACTGAAGTTTTGGCTTCTGACATCTTGCCTGTTGACTTAGCTGCCCGTATGGTGAACAACTTGAAGATCATTCTTGGTGGTCTTGATGAAAACACTCGTAACCAATTGTGGAATGCTATCTCTGTAGAAACTAGAACTGTTCTTCAAAAGAAGGGCTATGTTTAAATCATGGCTTTTTTTTTTGAAAAAATGTAATATCACCTTCTCTCCCTCCCTTTTTTTCTCTCTCTCTCTCTCTCTTTTTTCTTGCTATCACGCTATATCAAAAAGATATAGCTAACATTACCTTAATTGTAGAAAACATATTTATATAAACATTCACGCACATTAAAAAGCTAAGCATTTACTTTTTTCTAATTATATTTTTTTGTCTTTTTGGCTTGGAGGTCAGTGTTTGTATCTTTTTGTTGAATTGGAAGAAATAATCTTACAAAAGACAGGTGCTCAATTGATTCTGTTGTATGAAATTGTTCATGCATTTAAAAGCTCAAATTCCATGCTCATTACTTTTGTGCTATCATCTCAAAGCCTATTCCTAGGATTGGCTATCCAGATGAAGCAAAATTTCTGGGTACCAGTAATCGATGCAAGTCAGATCCTTTCGAGTTAAGGTTTCGATTTCGAAAAGCGTTTTGTGAAGTGAGATTACAACTATCTTGTGTAGCCTTTGTTTCATCTAGACAATCAAAATCATTATTCAATGAGTTTTCCCTTTTCTTTTCCTCAAGAAAAGAAAGCTGTTTAATTAATCTTAAAGTATTTACTCTTATGAAGTCTTCAGGTAAAGCAAGGATTCTGTTACTTGTAAAAACCATTGTGGTGCTCCTGCTGAATTGGTGTGTGATGCAACCAGATGTCATTTCGGCTTCCTCAAGACCATTCCCAGAATCCTAGATTTCGTTCCCTAAATTGGGAGGATAACTGTGCAACTATTCGTTTAATGCAATTAAGCACAAGGAAAAGAAAAATGCATTTATATAATCGCTTCCTTATGCATCAAAATGGATAAGAAGGAGGATAATATCTCTTTCAAAAAAAAAAAGAACATAAATGCATTAAAGCAACCAAATATATAGACATGTCTTTCATTACCAATTCAAACGATAACATTGGAGAGCAAAACATTACCGGCTATCATCATCCTTGAGGATTGCTTTGGTAGTCACTTTTACATTACTTTTGTTTGGATTGACATAAATCCATCTAAACAAATGTGCGCTACAGGTGTGAGCAGTAGCAAGAAAACATTTGCTAACTATGAAAAGCTCTCAAATATGCCAATATTGCCAAAAGAGTTCATCTATTTGCACTGGTGATTGATTTCTATAAACAAAACATTTCGAATATGCAGGAACAAATACCTGTCTCCGTGGAAAGAACAAGCCATACTCAACTGAAACAGCAACAAGGCTTCATCGCTGTACTATGCAATCAAACGAATATCAAGCAAAAAAAATACATCCTTGAGTATTTAACCACTAATGTCTACAAATTAGCCAGGAATTTATTTGTCGCGTCGCTCTCTGAATCATCTCTTCCCTTTTTCTCTCTTTCTTTCCTTTTACTTTATATTAAAACAAACATAACAAGATGGTAATGGCCACTCTTCAGTTCATTAGGCTTTTATCTACAAAACGTTTCTTTCTTTAACTTCTGTCTTATGTGTTAATCTCATTTAGGTTGTATTAGCTGCTGCCGTGGTTACTAAAAGTGGAAAAGGTACAGACGATCAATCATAGAACATCATGGACTCATCTATTCTATAGCTGTCATCTCCCGTCAGTTCCACGAAATGCAGCGTTCTCGTATTGAAGGCATCTTGGCCTCTTTCCCCAAACTAACCAGTACTGGACAACAACATACTACTGTTGAGACTGAACATGTTCGCTTCGTATATCAACCTTTAGATGATTTATTTATGGTGCTCATCACCAACCGTCAGGTAATTCATGTATACACAAAAGAGAATTTGGTTAGTGTAAGCTATTTACACATTTGGGACAGTCCAATATTCTGCAAGATATTGAGTCTCTTCACTTGTTTGCTCGTGTCGTTACCGATATCTGTCGTTCTTGTGATGAACATTATATTCTTCGAAACGCCTTTGAATTGTTATGTGCCTTTGATGAAATCATTTCTGTTGGCTATAGAGAAAACGTCAATTTGTCTCAAGTAAAGAGTTCTATTGAAATGGAAAGTCATGAAGAAAGAATTCAAGAAATTATTGCCAAAGTATGTTTATCTGAAAAAGAACAGTGTGTATGCGAGATGGTTTTATTCATCCCATTATTACAGAACAAGGAACAAGAGGCTAAAGAAGAGCTCAAGAGAAGAGCTAAGCAGTTTGAGATGCAAAGAAAGGAAGCTCAGAAGCGTGGACAAGGATTCATGCAAGGTAATTTCAACTCCAGCAATATCAATATGGGTGGCTATGGTGGAGGAAGTGGATATTCTCCATCTACAGAATCTTTGCCTTCTATGAGAGACTCCTCTCCATCCTTCAAGTAAGTATATGATCCTATTGGGAGTAAGACAGAATTGTTTATTTACCTCTCTTTAGCCGTTCTTCTTCTACTACAAGTGCTCCTGTTTCCACCTCCAAAGCTAGAGGTATGCAACTTGGTCGTAAACCAAAGGCCGCTGATCTATTTGAAGCCATCAAGCCTGATGTTGAAGAACCTGCCTTATCTTCTCCCTCTGCTGGCCACAGAAATCGTGGCGCACTGGATATGTAGATACCTATGAAATAAAATGTGTGTGCTGCACCTCCGACATATGTATGTCCAGCCAGCTGCATACATATTCTTATGTACAGACCTATACAAAAAAAAAGAGCAATTGTACTGATTTTGTTCATAATGATATATGTCCACCTTTTTAGCTCTCAATGTAAATACTTTACGCTGTGCTTCAGCATCAATGGAGGAATGGTCACAGACCCTCTTTGAATGAACAAATTTTATACACTTGAATGACTATAAGATCAAATGAGACATTTT
Organism: Choanephora cucurbitarum; assembly: GCA_025331435.1. Taxonomy (NCBI): domain Eukaryota; kingdom Fungi; phylum Mucoromycota; class Mucoromycetes; order Mucorales; family Choanephoraceae; genus Choanephora; species Choanephora cucurbitarum. The sequence goes on along the minus strand of JAIWNI010000103.1, from coordinate 68,927 downwards.
TATTTACATCATGTATACAGAACATTGTTAGAGCTTCTCTCAAATCAGGTACTAACTAAGCTTCTTCATTGCTTTTTATTCTGTATTTTACATAGACTTGATTTGGATATTTCTTAGAATTGAATTTAGATAGTAGCCTCCTTCTTGTCTGCTAAGATGTTTTTTTGAATCCATCCGAAATGGATGGCATGTCAGTTCTCAGTTTTTAAGTTAGAGGCAAGAGATGATAGGGTAAAAGTGATTCGTTAGGACGTATACACCGTGTCAAATGAAATGTATGTGTAAGAACAAAAGAAAAAGAAACCAATAATTGCCAAGTAATTCCATTCGATTTTGTCTAGATTCGTCTTGTTATGTACCGTGGAGGCTATATACACTACAGCTTTTAGGCTGATCTCTTACTATCTTCTTCATGTTAGTGTTTTTTGTTTCTTTTGCAAGCTTCTTGGCGACAGATTTGTGTGACGAATTTGACAGACGAGACAATTCCTTGGATCGCCTTAGTCCTTACATGACTCAATTGTTTTTGTTTACTCTTTGAAGTACCGATGACTGAATATGCTTTCTTTATCTCTTTCACTGTAAAAATTCTAGACTGGAACCTATAAAATTACCCAGAGCAAAGTTGGATCTAGGGGATAACTTGGACATTACAGTGCGTACGGTCCCAAATGGCGGATTTCATTTGGCGGTCTCCAGAAATCCAAATTACCATCATCATTGATCTTGGCCTACTAAACACCATCAAACTATTACTAAATATTTTAAAATGCCCAAAAAGTCATGAGGAATCTTCTGAATTTGTTTTAAACTTTTTATTGCTTTGAAGACATACAAATAATTGAGCTAGTAGCTAGTTAATATCTTGTTGGCCCACCTCTGTGGGCAAGGGCATATCTAAGTCTTTTGGGCATGCTTGCAATGAGTTTATTCCAATCTTTTGGCTTGAGACTGTCCCATACTTCTTGTAAGCATGCCCGGTGAGTTTCTGCGTTGGAGAAACGCCCTTGTCTGCTTCGGTAGGCCTGCATTCGTCGCTTCATGATCATTCAAAGATTTTCGATCGGGTTTAGATCTGGCGATTGTGCAGGCCAGTCTAGCACCTCCAATCCCTTCTCCAACTTCCAATCTTTTGCAGATCTGCATCTATAAACAGGAGGTCCTACCACTCTTGAAACTAGGTGCTGGACATTCTGCGAAATACTTTTCAAACGGTAGGCGCCAAACCATCACCTTAGCAGAATTCTCGCCATTTTCGAACAAACTTTCAACCGTCCAAATTACCTTCTTCCAGTCTTTCACTGTCCAGTGCTTTTATTTTCTGGCAAAGTCCAGTCTTCCTCTTTGTTGGAAGGCATTCAGGAATGGCTTCTTCTGTGCTACTCGGCTTCTATAACACATTCTACCCAGTGCACGACGAACGGTGTCCCTATGAACCTTGACAGACAAAGAGGGCGTCAATTCAGCTAAAGCTGCTCTCCTGTTGAGCACAATGAACCGTTTAGAAATCCTCAGAACTCTGGGAGTGAGTTTTTTAGGTCCTTCAGATCTTTTAGTGGGATCTGTCGTACCTTGCAATTTTTGCCTTCTCAAAAGTGTGTAGACGCTGGCCAGTTTTACACCTGCAGCTCTTGAAACTTGCTTAGCTTTCATACCATTTTGGCTCGATCTAACAATAAGGCGATTTTCTGCATCATTTACGCGGGTTCTTCTTGCCATATTGATATAAAAAAGAGATAAAGGGGATCAATCGTTCCATGCATTGTCAACATATTTGAAGCGGAAGTCAAAATTTTATCCTATTTTTTGCAACCCCTCTGTACGTGAACTGATTTTCTAATGTTGAAATAACAGCAGAGCGAAAAGATATTATCTGCCAATCGATAACATCCAACAATAGAGAATCGACAACTGGAGCCACAGAAACAACTCACTTGGTGTCAGTGTTATGACTACAGGCAGTAATGATCTTATTTAACACAATAGTATCCTGCGCATATTTTTCAACATTGGCGTCTTCACTAATGTTCAAGACTTCCTCTTCATTTCTCTTAACTAAGAAAAGTTTTCCAGCTTTTCTTTTGAAAGCGTCATATTCAGCAACGTTAATCGCGATCTTTATATCATAATATGGAATCCTTTGTCCCTGTTCCTGCAAAAAAAATTGACATTTTAATTCAGCTTAATAGGAATTTGATGTACAAAATTCTAAATTCAAAGTTTCTCCAATAAGATAACGAGCCTACGTCTCCGATTAAAACGAATTTATATATTTTTTTGCTGAAAAGCGAATATTAAAAAAGCATACTCTAAATATAGTGTTCTTTTCTTCTCAATCGACAAAAAAGAAAGATGTCTGATGGAGTGAGGCAAGCCTTAATCTCGAGTTTGTTCCCGCAAGGTACAGCCCTTATCTCATGACCATAAGCAATTATCGACTCGAGTTTATATACTCACACACATATACACACACAGGAACGTCTGAGAAATTGATAATTCACGTAAAGACATATAAAGATATTCAGTCTTCCGAAAGCAGCAAAGACATCAAAGGAACTCCACGCTATTTGTGTCTCACTCGTACGTTCTTTCTCGCCAAATGTCATCTATTCCTCCCTCCTTTAACTTCTCCTTAAAATAGAAAAGAAGAACATCATTCGTTTATTAAAAGTCAAAAGAAATCAAAACGGCACATTCAGTGTCAGCAAAGGATGGTCCTTAGATGATATCAAGCAAATCCAAATTATTGATGTAAGGCTAATTCTCTCCACCTTACCTTAGTCTTTCTTTGTTAATCTATACTGTGTCTGACTGATCTATCTTAGGCACATCAATTCTCAATAACACTAAACAAACCTTACTTATGGGCAGTTGAAAGAGGCAGAGACAAAATGATCTTTTTGGCTTTTCTCATTGACGTAAGTTTTTTTTTCCAGAAAAAAATTATGCAGCCAAATCACCTTACCAATTCTCAATTTGGTCGTACAGTCTTGTAGAAGGTCAGGTATGCGTATGCCTAAACTAGTAAATATTGATGAAGCCAGAACTCTTCGATGTATGTAAGCAACTGTATATGTGAATAAGAGTGGAACGGGTGGTTGATTTGATACATATGACTACGTAGATTTGGCGGATCCTTCTGCACCTTCTGTAAGTAACACGAATGACAACTATCATCATACAAGCGAAGCAACAGTTCAATCGCCTTCAGCTCTGGAAGGACCCTATTCTCCGTCTATCAGTTACAATAACAACAATGCAAAATCGAGCAATTTCTCTATCAACACACGCATAAGCGAGACGCAACCTCCTTTATCTCCAAAAATGTCTCAACATGCATCTTATCAACCACAAACCCCATCGTCACAACCACCTCAGTCACCGCAACAATATACACCACAGACACCCAAAGCCCCAACTTCAGTTCCCAAATCATCCCCTCAACCATGTAATGTCTTGCTCTAGAAAGGATAGTCTTTATTTTTCTGTTTTACTTTATTATTAATTTTATCTTAAAGCTCCTAGAGAAGAATCGCCAAAGAATAATCTGAATGAACAAGCACATCGAGATGAGCGTAAAGAGCGCGACCGAGTTCGTGAAGCAAAGAGAGAGCGGGAAAGGTTGGAAAAGCAAGCGCAGGAACAAAAGCGAAGACAAAAGAAGGCCGAAGAAATTCAGGAGAAAATGGCAGAGCAGGCTTCTTTGATGAACGTAGAGGAATTACTAACTGATTTCAATTGGAAAGCAAGTGGTAATGCTGCTGCACTCGAGAAACGATTACTAGGCGAATTGCATGCTCTTGAAGCTGTAAGTAAAAAGAAAGCATACGGATACATTAAGCTATAAGCTTGTTTCTTTATTGACAAAACAATTCCTTAGGCTAATGTACATGCCATTATTCAATCAGATGAACGTATTCGATCCATTGTCGATCATATTGATAGATCCCTAGAAGAATTGGATAGTATGGAAAGTTGGTTATCACTTTATGGCGCAGAACTCAATGTAAGTATCAGAAAGGGAAAAGACATGCATTATATCAGTAGAAAGAAGAAACATTGACGGATTACAATTGATAGAGTATGGGTGATGATATTCGTGAAATCGAAACACAAAACAGATCCCTTCAAATTCTAAATCAGAATCAACAAACTTTGATTACTGAACTCGATGGCTTATTGGTATAAAAAGTCAATTCGATTCCTGTTCTAAATGAAGCGACTGACTCGTCTTATCTTTTCTTGTAGTCTGCCATCTCTATACCCCGCAAATGTCTTGAGAGTTTGCAACATGATCCTATGGATACTGTGGATGATGTGATTCATATACAAGAAGCTGCTGAAATTCTACAGAAGGCTCTCAAAACCAAATTGGACAGTGGCTTGCAAGAAATGACAGCAGTACAAGAAAGATTAGAGACATACAACATCTATGGCAACAAGTTCAGTGAGCGTGTCTTTAAATTCTTAAAAGATCAATTCAGTTATCAGGTATAAACGATAGAGTTTCCTTTTTTCAGTCTGAAAGAACTCAATCTTTTTGTATGTCATTTTAGGCCAAGATATATGCAGATCATCAATCGCGATCATCACCTACAGGCAACAAAAAGAATATCACTAGTAGCAGCTCAATTGTTGCTCGACCTCACGAAAAAATAGAAGATCAACTGATCAAATATCAAGGCTTTAATTTATGGGAAAAAGAGATGGAACCGAGATTGTATAGTGAGCTCCAAAGAGTAAGTTCTTCGTACTCTCGATTCTATCATAGACATCTAACATTTGTCAAAAGTGTTATGCCCAAGATATGGCACCTCTCTATGAACGCGATATTTGTGAATTGATTGATAGTACGCGCACTTTTTACGCAGCTTTACGTAAAAGAGATGTGGATGAGTTGGAATACGGTATGCTCAAAAGAAGTTGATGTCAACAATTGATTAAAAAAAAACTTCTTTTTTTCAAGTGTTTAAGCCAGAAGAATCTCGACCAGCCAGGGCATTAGCATATGCGCCTAATTTACGTAGTGACGAATCTCGACCACATCGTTATCGACATATGCTTCGAGGATCTGTAGAAGGCGTCATAAGTGGAGGATTTAACGGAGGTAGTGGACGATCAAGTATAGATGAAGATGAAAAGGCTGCCGATGATGTAAGTTTTTATTTCTATTAAACCCTGGAAGAGTTAGCTACATTATCAAGTAAACTAATTTGCTGTGTATATAGGCCTTTGCACAAATGATCAGTCAGACAATCATGCTTGTCTGTAGAGAACAAAACTATATGAGCGACTTGTTTGGCCAAACACTTTCTGGTCCTAAATCGTTCTTGGAGCGTGGCATGGTTTATTCTCAAGTTCCCAACAAATCAGATCTATACAGTCGAAGAGACAAAATCAAAGATGTAAAAATATCGAAAAAGGTCTTGTAAGTATTTCAAAAGTCAATTTTGTCATTAATTGCCCTTGTTTAATATCAATTTTCTTTAAAGAACTTGGATGGAGATTATTTTTGAAACATTAGAGCCTAACTTGGTCGGCTTATTGGAATATGGTGTTAAAAGTGACCCAACGTGAGTATCATTGTACTCTAACAGAAGATCCAAAGAAATTCTAATTTTATTTTGATCTAGTCAAGCTGTCAGTATGATGGGTGCAGTTGAATTTCAGCAAGAGAAATGGGATGGCTCAGATCAAGAGTTCGCCTTGCGATTATGTAAATCCATTCTACAAAGACTCATCAAGATGTTTGAAACTTTTATTGTAAGTAAAACCACATTGCACTTGATCTCGAATTAAACGTCTGCTAGGCTGACCAAGTTCGTGTGATTGAAGAGACTAAGGTGACCTCGAAAAAGCGTAAAGGTATCCTCTCCTTTTTCAAAACTTTCCCAGTATTCGCTATGCGAATGGAAATTGCTGCCAACACAGTGCAGCCTGAATCGGATACTCGCAACACTGTCAGCAAGGCTTATGAGAAAGTTATTCAGGCCATGATGGCAAGTTTAGATACTATTGCTCGAGAAAGTGATCAAACAGGTGACGACAAAGAACAGCTAAATGCTACCATCATGTATATAGGTAAACATCTTTATTGGTCTATAGAAAGGAAGAAAATCTAAGCTTGGATTTGAAATAGAAAACATGCATCATATGTATAATACATTACGTACTAACAAGCTCCATGTACTTGAAAAATGGATCAAACATGCCAAGGCACAATATGACAACAGTCTGAATGCCTATATCAAAGTCATCATTCGACGTCCACTTGGTAAACTACTAGAGTTTTTTGAGGGTGTCGAGCAGATGATGCATACAAGCACACCTGAAGAAGTCTCTTTCCATATGAACTATAACAAGACACAGCTGCGTCGAGTGATCACGATGTATCCACCCAAAGAAATCAAGAAGTCTCTGGAACAACTCTACAAGCGTGTAGATAAGCACTTTACAGAGGAAGAAGGCCTTTTACAAGTCGTTTGGCGTGGTATTCAAGAAGAATTCATTCGCCAACATGAAAAGATGGAAACATTGATTCGCCAATGTTATCCTGATGCAGGTGTTCAGCTTGAATTTACTATTCAAGATTTATTGGCCATGATGAGTGAATTGGCCCGTAAAGTCAATATATAATCATAGACAAATAAATTACAAACAAGTGATATCAATGTTTACTTTTGAAAGTAAAAAAGAGTGTTATTATCGTGCTAGTATTTTGATATTCATTCCGATCAAATCGGCCTTGTCACCATGTTAAATTTGAAATCTGGTTTATTCATTTCTTTGGATTGATGTTTCAATAGAAACAAAGATTTCATACAAAACGTATATAGAGTGGTAGGTTGACTTAATAATGCAATCCTTCAATGTACTGCATCCAGTCCAAATGCCATTGTCTTAGCTACCAAGTCAAGCCACCCCAAGAAACAATGCTTAATACTTCATATTTGACATGTATAACAGTCATCTATTGAACTCTGGAAGTTATGAGAGATCAAATAGAGTTTTACTACATCAAAAAAAGTTTTACTGCCGATGCAGACAGCGATTGTGAATGATTGGTTCTGAGGTAGTACAATTTTCAGTTTCTCTTTGTTCTTTTGACAGAATAAAAAAAGAACAGATCCATTCCCATAATAGGAAAAAAATCTTTCGCTCAAAATAGAACAAGACAGAGTGGCGTCAATTCGGATCTATTAAAAAATGTACCTCTAAAGACCTCAATCATTGGTGATGGTTAAGGAAATTCCGAATTTACGGAACCAGCCTTATTTATGTTGATGGCTAAGATGGATCTTGCACAATCAAGCCCATGTATCTCGAAGTGGAGCATAGTATCCGGAAATCAATAACGTCTCATGAATTTGTACATATACATTCTGCAGTGATTGAATGGCATATAAACTTAGCTACTTTTTACTATATATATAGGCAAGATTTCTCTACAAATAGGTGGATACGAAAGCTTGTGTCACACTCATTATAAAAGAAAAACAGGAGATGACCAAAAATGACTTGGCTGCCTTTATAGCATAGAATAAACTTGCTTAATTGTTTCAGTGATCTGTCCTGTCTTTTTCTATCTTTATCTCTCTTTCTTATGTCTCTGATCAACCCCATATATGTGACTGGTCCGGCAGCATCTGCAATCTTTAATACCGCTCGACTGGCATATGCTTTTGCATTCGGTATAACAACAACCATCATTTTCAGCAAATTGCCAGGTGGATCAAGTACTAGGTTTTGGTATGAACAACAAAATCTTGTAAGCAAGGCCAAGTCTTATTTTTTTGATCCATCAGGCCCTACTGGAGACCGTGGTGTAAGATCTACAAATACACTCGGTATCGTCTTTCTGGTCATAACATTCGCTTTGAATTATTTGCCTTCGCTTCTCGAAAAATTAAGCCCAAAGGATACCTTTTATTATCCTCTTACTCAAAGAATTGAATTTTCATCTACCTTGAACATTTTTACACCAACTTTAAACGAAATCAGTCTTCCAGATTTCTCTAAACCTCTTATGTCGAAAAGTGCCACTGAAAGATTTCTCTGCAGCCGTATAGGTGGATGTTTTAATGCTGAAAACAACAGGGTGGCAGGAATCATATGGGATGAAGCTACCTTACATCCTGTCCAGTTTTATCGTGACTCTTCTCAAGATGATCTGCTGGTGTCATTCGGTGACTCTTTTGTTGCAGCAACAGTAAAGCCACAATTCTTGCAATTAGCCAAAGATACTCTAGGGAGCGAAACTCAATATAACACAGGACTTTCCTTCAAAATCTGGAACAGCAACAATCTGACTGGGTTTATCTCTAACGCCTATGCACCTAACTTGGAGAATACTACTTTTGGTAAATACGATATCCTGAACAGTGATCAGCTAACGCCATTGGACACGCCTGATCTATCCGAAATGTTGAAACAAGGCAGAAGAAAAGAAGAGGCTCTTCCTAAGAATGGCGATGTCAATAGAGCAGAGAGATGGACTGCTATTCACAGAACCTCTACACTATCCTCGCTCTTATGGCAGTCAGTCAACGCACACTCAGGAACAACAGATGCTGACTGGATAAGAGATTGTTTTTTCTGCCAAATGATTGGTATTAAAAGCTCCTCACCCCAAGCCAACCTAATCCAGGAAAGTTTGCTAAATTACCCCAACAATGCCTCTAGGTTCAACACGTTTGCTATACAATCCTATGTAGATCAAGACTTCCGATTCTCTACGGTGCTGTGTACGGTAGAACTAAATCGCACAACTTCAGGAGTAAATTATTGGTGCACTCATACATTTTCTCAAATATGGAATGTGGTCCATAACAAGAAAATCATTAATTTCTACAGAGATTACAAAGGCGATGTAGCTAATACCGAGCAATTCTCTGAGCTATCTAGTACACCCTTTCCTTACTATGCTGATTCCGACGTTGCACAAAACAGGGCCAGTTATATACCCGTTGTTCCTATTTTCGAGATCAGAAGCAGAGGGAAATGTAGAACAGACTGGAACTTCCGTACCCAAACCCTTCAAAGCTGGATGAAAGAATGTGCGTCTGAAAATCTACATCAGCTCACTCCAAATGATCTCAAAATCATAGCAGAAAGCGTATGGCAGATAGCAAGCACCATCGCTACAGGAGGTTTCTTGATTAACGTGAAGCGCGTGGAGCCTGTTATAATGGTTCACCTCAGTTTAAAGACTATCATTGTCATTGGTGCAGGTATAGGTTACTTTGTTATTGCAAATCTAATTTATTTCACTATGGTAAGCCCTGTGCATCGTCGCTCGCTCTATGAATCTATCCGTATCATGGTACCTGACAGCAGAGAACTTTACAATGTTGAAAGTATGCATTCACGTTCAACACCGACAAATACGCTTCAAATAGTTGAATCAGACATTGACAGAAGGATATCGTATCTCAAGCTGGATGAAAAATTGATTGTTGTTCTTTCTGAAGAGGAAGTTTCATAACAAGATCGTATGTATAAGAAGAAAACCTATCTAGAACGATTGTAGAGATGCCATTTTTTTTAAAAAAAAATAAACAATCAGACATGTCTTTATTTTTTTGTTCAATTGAGTAAGATATTCATGGTAGATCGACATCAAAACTCTTTTTTTGTACCACTCGAGCTTAAAGGAGTAAATGAAACAAGATAGAAAAGCTTATGACAATCTTAATGCTTTATGACAAAGCAAGATTTGATGATAAAAGAGTGGAATCAAGCCTGCATGCCCGATCTACCTTTACTTTCTCTTGTGTCCATTATTCTTTGCTCATAAGCATGTCCAAATTGAGTCTAACAACACCATTTGAACTTTCGGATAAAAAGACAACAATGAAAACGAGATTGTACGGCTGAACATTATCTTTTATTATTGGGACGCAAGCTTTGATCAAATCAAGTAGGCCTAGTATTTCACAAGCATTACTCGGTAAAAAGTCAAGATACGTGTGCTAGACACAATGAAGCGTTAGTTGCATCTGTGCTTCTGCCTTGTTAGAAATTAGTTGCAAAGGTACAGTGACTATGTTACTGAGAATGGATCTGGATTCAGAAGACGATGTGTAGATTGATTATGAGATACTTTTTCTACTACATATGACATTCATGCATAAATTGGTATTGCATTAGAAGTCATTATGGAATTTGAAGTAAGTTTGCGACTAAAGTGCTTACTCATTGTAGAACTAAATTATACAATCACTTTTAGAATTTCACTTGGGATCTTTACAAGCTTTGTATTCGCCCTACAGCGTCTTGTTCTAAACCCATCATCTGTAGTATATCTTATTTTCTCATTAGGATCCTTGTTTGACAATTGTTTCACTCAAATACTACAAATAGCTTCTCTCTTCCAGTGCAAACTAACTTTTCTTTCTGCAGTAGTCTTCAAAGCATTTGACAAAAGAGAAAAAAAAAAGAATCTGAGTGCAAATTTCCCTTGGATTTTTTGAGTTGGTCTACTCCACATCCATTTCAGCTTACATTTTTATTTTCTTTATAGTAAAATCCATCCAACATAATCTACTATGGTAAGTTGAAGTCATCCATCCATCTGTCTTTATGACTTATGCAAATATCATCTGAAGACTCATGTAATCTTATTTCATTTCTATCCTCTTGAATTATTCTCTTTACTTTATAGTCTCACAGGTAAAGCCAAAAAAAAAAATACAGATTATGCATGTCATGAACAACATCTAACATGCCATCTCTTTTTATAGAAAATTTGAAGCTCCTCGTCATGGTCACTTAGGTTTCGGTCCTCGTAAGAGAACTAGATCTCACCGTGGTCGTGTTAAGGCTTTCCCCAAGGACAACGCTAAGCTTCCTGTCCACTTGACTGCCTTCATGGGTTACAAGGCTGGTATGACCCACATCGTCCGTGACCTCGAACGTCCCGGTTCCAAGATGCACAAGAAGGAAATCGTCGAAGCTGTCACTGTGATCGAATCTCCTCCTATGGTTATTGTTGGTATGGTCGGTTATGTCGAAACCCCTCGTGGTCTCCGTTCTTTGACTACCGTCTGGGCTGAACACCTCTCTGAAGAAGCCAAGCGTCGCTTCTACAAGAACTGGTACCGTTCCAAGAAGAAGGCCTTCACCAAGTACGCTCAAAAGTATGCTGATGGTGCCAAAGACATCACCCGTGAAACTGAACGTATCAAGAAGTACTGTTCTGTCGTTCGTGTCCTTGCTCATACACAAATCTCCAAGGCCAAGATCAACCAACGTAAGGCTCATATCATGGAAATCCAATTGAACGGTGGTTCTATTGCCGACAAGGTTGATTTTGCTCGTAATCATTTTGAAAAGGAAGTGTCAGTGGGTTCTATCTTTGAACAAGATGAAATGATTGATATTATTGCCACCACCAAGGGTCATGGTTTTGAAGGTGTCACTCACCGTTGGGGTACCAAGAAACTCCCTCGTAAGACTCACCGTGGTCTCCGTAAGGTTGCCTGTATTGGTGCCTGGCACCCTAGCCGAGTCATGTACTCTGTGGCTCGTGCTGGTCAACGTGGTTACCACCGTCGTACTGAAATCAACAAGAAGATCTACCGTATTGCTAAGGGCTCTGATGCCAAGTCTGGTACTACTGAATACGATTTAACTGAAAAGAACATTACTCCCATGGGTGGTTTCCCTCACTATGGTGTTGTCAATGACGACTTTGTCATGATCAAGGGTTGTTGTGCTGGTTCCAAGAAGCGTGTCATCACTCTTCGTAAGTCCCTCACTGTCCACACCAAGCGTTCTGCCTTGGAAAAGGTCACTCTCAAGTTCATCGATACCTCCTCCAAGTTTGGTCACGGTCGTTTCCAAACTGCTGCTGAAAAGCATCAATTCATGGGTACTCTCAAGAAGGATATTTAAGTTTTTTTTCCCGCTAATAAACAATAGCAAACACTGCTTTTTTAAAAAAGGGAAATTGAAAAATGCATTATTAGGAAGATTTTCAGTTGATAAGATAGCTTAAATTTAAGCTTATAGTTTTCTAAATTATGCCCTTGCTTATCAAAAAGAAAGAAAGGGGGGAGCATACACACAATGTTGAATTGTCTCATATGCTTTTTCATCTAGTATGAAACACAAATTGCCATTCTCTTTTGTCAATGAGACCTTTAGCAATGTGACCTATACAACAGCCATAAGAAATCAGCTGGCTCAAAATAACCCTGAATTCCCTTTTTGTATACTTTTTTCTTACTCGGACCCTATATTTCTTTTTTTTTTCCCGCGGAACAAAGAACTTATTTCTTTACTTTATTTCAGCCAAATGTACTTACAATATGTGCTAGTTGCAACAAACCTGTTTGCACAGATGAATCATCTGTTGTGTGTGATGTAAAAGAAGAGGAATCCAGCGAAGTTGTGTCATTTGTACTGCTGGGAGAAGATAAAGAGGGTGAATTAGATGTATGTTTAGGGTGTAATAAGGTAGAGGGGAATAAGGTATGTAATGATGTATTAATCTGTCTCTTGTAAGATAATGGTTTGTGTTGATAAAACAAGACAGGCGATTCTTCTTCTTGTGATTGCTGTGACTGTGGCATCTTTGCAGGTTTTTTGATGTTGATAGGGACATAACGATATTTCTGAGGTTGTTCATGTTGTGTACTCTGTTGATAATATTTGTCTAAATGTTGGTCAATCGTCAATGGTCTCTCAGCTTTGTATGGATCCGATCGAATACGCTGATGAGCATACAGCTTTGGTTTCGGGTGTACTTCTTCTACACTCTTCTTGGATACTCTTCTGGGGTTGTTTGACATGTGTGTGCGATAATGCTGCATCATGTTATCTTGACGTGAGAAGCGAGATAGACAGCCAGGATAAAAACAAGGGAAGTTCTTTTCACCTGTATGAATACGGTGATGTCTAGCCAAATGACCACTAAAAGAGGCTAAGTAATTCAACCAACTCAGTGTTCTGGCTTTCCTTACCTTGTTGTAAAGCTTTTTGTACAGCCACGCTCTGTACAGTGATATCTTCTCTTGCTCTCTGTTGTTGGAGTTTTGTTGTTTAACATAGGCTCTTTATCATCATTCAATATGTTGATAGGTCTTCCAGAGGCATTGATAGCTAAAAAACTAGTTTCATTCATATTTCAATAAGTAAGGTGAGTGAGAAAAAAAATTAAAAAAAAAAAGAGAGGGAAGAAAAACAACTAAATAATCGCACGCAATTTTCCCTATTCAAACTCAATAGACCCCTCACGAGTGGGCCCTTTCATCCCTATGGAAATAAACAGCGGGGTTAGTTGCGTATGACAATGATGATAAACAACTAGCTTATTAATATGGTTTCCTTGGCTAAATGAACATTCTCATTTGAGTCACATTACCATAACAACTATCAGACCTATCTCTATTGTTTACTTGGCAACAAACTTTCGAACTGTATCTCTATGTAAAGTACAAAAAAAAAATTAGACAGAGAAAATGATATCAATCTATCTTCAAGGGCTTTCAATTCCAATTTGATTGGATATCATAAAGAGTCTAGTTTGCTTAGTTGTTAATTACATAATATTGATTATGAGCGGGGGTTGAGAGAGAGAGAGAGGGAGAGTGAGACTCTTTATCGTAAATCAAAGATGATCAAACATCCACACTGTTTATGAGGTCATTGATGACTTATAAATTTTAAATTCCTACTAATTTTTTTTTCACTGTCTTTTTGATAAAAATGGGACGTTTACAAGACAACCAATATAACGCACCAAGAAACAGCAAGAGTCAAAAACAAAAGAAGACTCAAAACACACAACAGATAAAACAAGATAGAGCCAGAGATGAAGCAAAATTACAGGCAACCTTCTGTCCACCACTCGATCCCTCTCTCATTCAAGCCATCTGGAACGACTCTTTCAACTATGACCAATCCTTTGAAGTCTTGACAGCACTTGCTAAAGAAGCAGATCAAACACTAGATCAGCAAGAACTCTCGTTAGATAACTTAGATCTTGAAGACACCACCACCACCACTAGTTCTTCAGATCAATCTGAGGATGACAATATTGAGTTTCTCTTGACTTGCTTCCCAACCATTTCACTTCCAGATCTCATTGACGCACTCAAGACAGCTGAAAATGATGTAGAAAAGGCAACAGACGTCTTACTGAATCGAGAATTTATTTCACAAAAGGAACATGATGAAAGTCTGATGGCAGAACAAGAACATAATCGAGATGCACTTTACCGTGGCAAACCCAACCAGAAAGCGTATCGGACGAAAAAGAAGAATCCGACACAGCCAATTTGGTCATCAGGTCAACTGCCTACTGTCAAGAGTACGCAAGGAAACACATCTAACCCTGGTGCCTTTTCGACCAATATGCGTAAAATCATGGAGCAGCAGCAGAATGAAGAAGATGAAGATATATTAAGAGGCGAATTAGCCTCTGTTCCTTTCAATTTTTGGCATCAGTACGATAGCACTGTTAAATTGCTTCAACACTACTTTCCCCAACTATCTGAAATGGTGATTGCAGGTGCTGTTCAACATTGCCGTGGTAATATGATTGCTTCTGTCAAGTCATTGATGGAAAAGCATCCTCAAGAGAAGCCTGAGCATCAACTGAAATGGTCAGCCATCAAAGAACTGGATCATGTCAAGCAAGAACTAGAGGCAATCATGGTCGATCGATCTGCTCAAGATATAGCCAGAGTAGCTTTAGGTGTCATCATTCAATCAGAGGGACAGAATAGATCCTTAGATCAATTAGTACAGACGGGTGTAGAGCACTTTTTGTCGTTTGATGTCAATCAACTGGCATTAGAGGCACGTCTCAAGAAGATGGCAGCTGAATCAGAACATATTCGTGCTCAACAAAAGAAGAAAGAAATGCCGGTGATACCCGAATATCTGTTGATCAACAATCAGCAGAATTACCAAGAAGACGATCCTGAGGAATGTCGTGATATGGCAATGCAGCTTATTTTGGAAAGAAATGAATTGTTTCGAAAGGCAGCAGCAGCCTATCGAGCAGCAAAGAACAAAGGCCCAGGTGAGGGTGGTATTGCTTTCTTTTATTCAGATGAAGCAAGGCAGTTGGATACACAAGCCAAAGATTGGAATATGCGAGCTGCAAGAGCGACTGTACGTCGACAGAGGTTAAGACAGAATGATGATCATTTGTTGGATTTGCATGGTTTGACAGTGGCTGAAGCACAAGTGCTTGTGTCAGAAGGTGTCACTCAATGGTATTCACGAAGTCAGATGCAATCTGCTCGTCTTCAATTCAGGCCCTTGAAGATCGTTACTGGTGTTGGTAAACACTCTAAATATGGCGAATCTAAGCTTTTGCCAACAACCCTGAAAATCTTAAGACAAGGTGATTGGCAATATGATATGCCACATCCGGGTTGTATCTATGTGAAAGGCGTAAAAAAAAAAAGCCAGTGAAATAAATCTTGATTTCTCCTTTTTTTTTTATTTCTTTTTTTAAAAAGAAGAAATGTCTCTTTTATTAACAAAGAATTGTGATTTTGCTATTCTGGTGGCTATTGAAGATGGTCAACTAAAGAGTGACAACTTTTTTGTATAGAAACTCATACAATCTATTTTAGGCCAGCATTTTAAAGAACAATTAGATAAAGATGTCTATCTCAACAGTCGACTTCACCTTCAGTTACCACCACCTGTAGACGATCTTATACCACCCAACACACGTCTATCCACACGCTCACAACTACTTACAGAAAACCCTCAGTGGAGAACAACACTTGTCTATTATGTCTCTCGCCAACTGTTGAATCGATTGCGAAAACACTCAGCTCACATCACACTCGACATCACCAGTCTCTCTGAACAGTCCGAAACAACCCATCTTGGCACAGTTGAACTCAAGATGGAGAATGCCAAGATAGTCTTGATACATGACGACAAGAACATTGAGCAGGTTCAGCAGTTTGTGGTCGATAAAGGTGAATGGCACACTATTCAGCACCCAGATCATGCAGCTCAGGGTGAAATCAAAGCAGGTCTATTCTTTGTTGAGATGCCCAAGACGTCAACAGCCAGAAACAAGGAAATAGGCACACCACTACAGGCACCCATCAAGACGTCAGTCAACCTAGCTCAAAAGAGTACAGAATTAGGATTTGAGATCAGTACCGATGTCAGTCGAGTATTTGGGCCACAAGAAATAAGCTCACTGATGGATGAGGATGATCTATCTTACGAGGAATCATCGGAGCATGATAACCAGATAATTCAGATAGGTGATGGTATAGATCAATATATCTTTGTCTTCCGTATTTTAGAGGCCAGACATATTGCTTCAATGATGAGCCAATACAATGATAAAATCGAATCAGCCTATATCCAATACAGATTTGCAGATCAAGTCTTTTGCTGTAGCATGGATCCTCAAGAAGACAGTTGGAAGTCGATTGAATATCACAAAGGACTGACCCTTCAAGGACACCTGGATGACATCAAAATATGGCTATCAGATCAACATATGATTGAAGTCTTACTGGTGGTCAAATTGATGGAAGATGAAGAGGGAGATAGAGCAGTGGGGGTTTCGGAAGTTTATCTGAAGGACAAATACCTGGATTTAGTGAATCAGGCCAGTATTATCTATGATGCCAGTAAAGCATGGCATATCAATGCTAGAAAACAATTTGCTCAACTAAGGCTTCAAATTGGCCTACTAGAAGGCTGGAATGAACCTGAGCTATCTTAATTTTTTTTTTCCGTAATTTCTATATATATAAAGGGGGGGGGGTTCTTTGTTCCCTTTTCCTGTCTCCGTCTTTTTTTTTTTGTGTTCTTTGTTCTGTTTACCCATAAATTCTTCTCTTCTTCTTCTTCTTCTTCTTCTTCTTCTTTTGTTTATTAATCTTACACCATGTTAGTTACAGCCACCAGTCTTTCAGAATCAGCCTATCCATTTATCTATCTCAAAAATCCTCCTACACCTGATTTTCGTCAAGCACTCTATAGAAACAGTCGTGTGCATCGACTGACGGTAGATAGACTGCATAGTCATTCCTCAGAGTTCTTATTGAACCATTGGTATACAATCCATTTGAAGGTCGTGACTGAAATGGGTTTACCGACTCACTCAATAAACAAAATTGTGACCTGTCAACTTCTTTCCAATAATGGATCCTGCTTTACAAGATCAGATAAAGCCTTGATTGAATACTCTGTGATGGATAAAGTAGATGTGTGGCAATCTAATCAGGATACAATTGAAACAGACAGCATGATTCAAGTACAATACCGTCTTTCAGGTGAACTGGATCCTGATCAGGCCTATTACCTCTATTTCGAATCTCAACAGAATAGGGGTAGACCACTTTCACTCTGTATTGGCCCCTTTTGTCTATCCAAGAGACAGCAACAACCAAAAGAAGATGTATATTGGGATGAGGATATCAGTGCAGGTACACTTCAGACATTTAGAGCGTTGCCATTGGCTACCAAGCATCACTTTATCATGCTACAAGAGATCTGGGAGAATGGGACTCAGGGTAAACTCTGGGATTCTGCTTTGGTGATGATACAAGCTATCAATCAAATGTTCAAGTTAGACAAACATTGTCTGGACGGCCTTTGTCTAATGGATCTAAGTGCAGGGTAAGCTAGAATGGTGAAGTTAAACAATGAAATTTTACTTATATTTTTGTGGTGATACAGGATTGGCTGTTTAGGTCTATCGATTACTAAAAACAGTGAAATTTATCATATTTCAAATCCGCCAACTACTGTCCTTACAGATTTAGAAGAAGCCTTGATGTTGATAAAAGACAACCAGAAACTCAATTTGATTAGACCAGACCATACCCAGACACATGCACTTGCTTGGGGCTCAAATAACGACATGAGTCATGTCATGATGGCCAACCAATATGCGTTTGACTACATTCTTGTGTCAGATGTGCTCTATAACACAGCAGACTTTCCTGCTCTTATTTCCACCTTTCGACAATTAATCAGTCTAAATCATCAAAAAGAGCTGGTCATCCTGATGGGCTATAAACCAAGAGGACTGAAGAAGAGTGAAGAAGATACCTTTTTTAATGTCTGTAAACAGTACTTGCAGATAGAATCTATAGACTTAAATACATTTACACGCATCTTGACAAATTCAAGAGTGCCTTATCTAAATAATAACCGTATATTAGAAGACACAGGTGTCTGTCTATACAAAATCACCAAGAAGTACACACACAATGATACCAATAATAATAACTCATAATAAATCGACGATATTAAATAGACAGAAATGTTTATAGAATCGGATTTCCATGTTGATTTTGTACCTGCAGTAATATTTGGCTTGATCTAAGGAGCTGCATAAACAGCGCTGCTTTAATTGTTTCTTTTTTTTTTTCTAAAGAATTAGCTTTGCAGGTCTTAAGACTAATTCTTATATTGAACACATTTATCATTATTCTTAGTGTGATGCTAATATGATATAACACAAGGTTTTACTTGGGATTCAATTCACTTCACTCCCACTTATTTTTTTGAATATCCATAAGGATCAATTGATTTATTCAATATATTTAAAGAGAGTAAAGAAAGAGAGATTCAATAGGACATGGTTTTTTCTTTTTCTTACCAACTTACACGCATCTATTTTCTGCTTTCCGCATCAAAAGAAAAACAGTAATGTATGGGGATTGTGTTACGTGATACCAAACACACAACCTTTGATCTTCTCGGCCATGAAAGGAAGTAAATCCCTTAAAAGCGGGTTGATCTACAGCATTAAGCCGTCTTTTCTGTTATTGATTTATTTAGAATGAGCCAAACAAAGCGGTCTGAATTCAACCGCGTTGTCTATTTGAGTATATCGAGATGCTATCTGAAACAAAATTGAAATCAAGTAAATGAAAGGGAAAAATAGGACGAAAATAATCTCGGAAATTCTTTTCCCCCTCTTCTTTCCATGTCTTCCTTCAGTTCGGATTATCCAGATCAATTCACTACAAAACGATTCTATTGTAGCCAATAGAGTTACCATACTATGTTTCTATAGATACTCATTGACTATGACTTAATTGGAATAACACAAGTACTTGACGATGTACATACAAATAAGATAGCATGTACCAATTGTTGTCCTATAGCTTGTTTAAAAGAAAGAAAGAGAAAGAACGAGAGATCGGTAAGCGCTATTATAAATTGAGTCAATGTTTTCTCTACTTCCTTTCTCTCTTTCTCTTACTTTGTTTCTTCTTTTATCCTTGTCATATACCACCTCCCCCTTTTTTTTTATAAAAAAAAATAATGACTTTAGACACTAAAGAGGACGACCAAAGGTCTCAAACAAGTTCCTTTGCTAATGGAAAAGAAGATGTCACAATGGTAGACAATACACAGCTTCAAGAAGATTATCCTCCAGTTCTTGAATCTGCTCCATTTCCTGTTCTAGGCTCTCTAGAAGAGATAACACAAACCTTGTCTCGAATAAAGACAAATCAGACACAAACAAGTACTGCAATCCACAAAGACACCACAAAAGAGGAAGATGTAGTCTTCAAACAAGTGCCGTATCACACGGACGGCATTCACAATCCAGGTTGGTTGACTGTTTTATCTTGCTTTCTTGTCAACTTTTTCGTTTTTGGAACAACATTTGCGTGGGGGAATTATCAGAAATTGTAAGAGTTTTCAACTAACAGTAATATTGTGTAACTGAGATCTTTTTTAGATATGTTGATCAAGTGTTTGCAGGCCAAACAAGCATATTGAAGATAGCTTTTGTAGGTACTTCCGCATCTGCTCTTTTGCTTGCTTTAGGCATGTTCATTACACCTGTCATTCAGAAAATTGGATTTAGACGAACGATGGCAATCGGTACTGTCCTGGCGCCCTTGGCTCTGATCTTGGCTAGTTTCGCTACAGAACTCTGGCAAGTCTATCTCTCACAAGGTGTCTTGTTTGGTATAGGATCAGCCTTTGTCTTTTCACCTTCAGTTACACTCCCTTCTCAATGGTTCACGAGCAAGAGAGGTCTGGCCACCGGTATTGCCGTAAGCGGATCAGGCGTGGGTGGTGTCTGCTTGGCTCCTATGGTACAAAAATTAATTGCTACTCTGGGTTACCGCAATGCACTTCGTATCCAAGGATCATTTGGCTTTGGATTACTCTGTATAGCCACTTGTCTTGCTACCTCTCGTTACCGCCCACCTAGATACGGAAAGAACAAATGGTACCATATCTTTGACCGCTCTTTGATCTCTAAACGGTTTATGCTCTTACTTAGCTTCAGTTTCTTTGTACCCTTTGGTTATGTAGCACCGTTTTTTTTAGCCCCGCAATATGTGCAATACATTGGCTTAGATGCAACTGCTGGTGCGGCTATGATCTCCGTCATGTCAGCGGCGAATGCTATTTGTCGTATCACACTGGGTTATCTTGCAGATCATTTTGGTCGGTTTAACACAATGTTTGTGTGCACGTTTTTAGCAGGTAAACTCCCTATTTGTCTTCCTTTGTGATGGATAACTGATCTTTGTCTCTAGGTTTAGCCACTATGGTTGTCTGGCAGTTGGCTAGCGACTATGCTACTTTTGTTGCCTATTGTGTTCTTTATGGTTTAAGTGCCGGTGGGTTTGTTTCACTCTTGCCTGTAACTACAGCAGATATTGTAGGAGTCGAGAACATTCAACAAGGACTCGGAATGACCTATATGACTACTGTCATTGGCAATCTATTAGGTACACCTCTCCTAGGCCTCTTGCTGAACGCATCCGGCTGGACCGCTGCTATTCAATTTGCAGGCTCTTTAACTGTTGTGGCAGCTGGATTCATGCTTGTACTCCGGATGATAGTATCTAAAGGAAAGTTTTTTGTCAAAGTGTAATTTTCTGCGGTACTTGGAATAAAAATAAAAAATAAAATGTATAGAAAAGGAATGAATCCCTTTTTTTTTTCTCTCTTTTTCTCTTTTTCTCGAAATAATCATAACATGAGTTCTTTACCAGACGCTTTTTCCAAAACCTTAGACAGTAAACCTCGTAACTCATATATCACACAACTACGACAAGAACAACATATCAACAATGCAACACATAGTGGAAGTTCAACTGTAAATAGACTGTCGCGCGTTTTTGAAGCTTCTACTCATCTCGAACATACAGGATATAAACCGAAACCAACACCTCCTGCAAAACCTCCGTCCTTAAAACCGCTTTCAAATCAAACACCTCAAATAAAACCAGAGATTGATGAAACATCACTTGATTTTAAAGATATTCGAGCAAGATTCCAACAAGATACAGTAAGTCATAACCTTCCGAAATCATGGCCTTCTTTCTTATTCTCTCCTTATTTCCACTCTTAGACAATACGACAGCCACTGAAACCATCTATGACAGGACCACCTTCACCTCCTGAAAAGATGATAATAGCAAGCAAAACAGGTCCTCCTGCATTACCAGTAAAACCCAAAGTGATCCACCATCGATCTATTGAGCAAACCTATCGACCATACCCTCAACAGCCCACACCATCTGATTCATTCAACGAAAGTCAACAGAGAGGATCTCTATCTTCAGTCTACCTTCCATCTATGGTTTACCGCACAGCCACAGGTAACAGCAGTATCATGAGCACCACCTCCACTTCTTCTCAAACCTCGAATTCAACTCATTCAAAGCGTGGTTGGCATATCAGCAACTGGTTCTCTAACCAACAACAACAACAACAATTGGATCACGAAACCCTCAAGAACTCAATCAAACGATCAGATACCATTGAAATCGTTTCCCCTCAAGTGACTGGATCTAAACGAGTCAAAGTGATGCATGAGCTACTAGAGACGGAAAAGACATTTCAGAAAGACATGACGTTATTGAAAGAAATTTATTTTGACGGAGCTCATCATGCAGGATTTTCAAAGTCGGATATTCGCTATTTGTTTTCGAATTTGACGGAAATTGTTGAATTTGAAAAGACGTTTGTGATCATGATGGAACTTACTTGTGAGCAGGACTCAATAGGTACTTGTTTTAGAGAAATGGTAAGATGATATTTTTTCAAGTTTTATATATAGAATTTTGAAGGTATAACATTTGTTACCAAAAACAACACACACACACACAAAATAATAGATGCGATCCATTGATACTATCTATAGTGAGTATTGTAAAAGGCAGGAAGATGCTGTACTCAAACTACAAGAGTTGGAATCACAGCCACATGTGCAAACTTTTTTGAATGTAAATGTGGTTTTTATTTTCTTCTTTTCTCTCTCTCTCTCTTTTGCTTATAGTCCCCCCTATTCTTTCTTGATGATATAGGATTGTAAAGAGAAAATTCAGGGCAAAACCACAAGTTGGGATTTAGGCAGTTTACTGATTAAACCAGTACAGCGTGTGCTCAAGTACCCATTGTTGCTTCGAGAACTTTTAGTGCTCACACCATCAACACATGATGATTATGATAATCTCTCAGCTGCTGTGAAAGAAATACAAGATGTTGCTGACAACATAAATGAAATCAAGCGTAGAAAGGATATAGTAGAGAAGATTGTAGGCGACAAAAAGCGGACTGAAATGAGTGTAAGTGATTTTTATCTCTATCTGATAGACATAAGGAAGGGTTAACTGACTTTGTATTCTCTCTACTTTTTTTTTTTTTTTATAACTGAATAGGTTGTGTATGTATTTTAATTGACTTGATGAGATCCATGCTTTTTTTTTTCTTTTAACTCATTGTTTCTTTTTTTTTCTTAAAAAAAAACTATAGACATGGCATCAATAAGAGACTTACAAGACGAGCACAGAAAATTAAACAGGCAACTGGTTTTGCTATTGAACCAACTCATGATATACTTTTTGAAGCACTTTATGAGAAATTTGAAGAACAACAAGAGATGGTACGCCAATTAGCTCGCGAGGTTCAAGGCTGGGTTCGACATGTCAAGATTGGTTTTGAGAACCTTCAACACTTGGCCTGTAGTATGGAAGCACTGTATAGCTCATGGGGTGGTGTTCGAGTCAAGAGTCTGAATGCTGTAACAGACTTCAGTAAGATGGCCAATCATATGTATAACAATCTAGCAAGAGAACTAGTAAGTAGAGTTAGCATGATATTGAGCAAATGGACTGAACCAGATGATAGGATAACGATGTACGTGGCTATGTCTACAGTCGCATAGACGACTTTCTCAAAGTGTTTGAAAATCCAACACAGGTGATCAACAAGAGAGCCTTAAAGATGATCGATTACGATCGTGTACGAGACATGAAGTTGAAAGGAGATGTACCTGACAAGGCATTACAAGAATCAGCAGATGCTTATGTCTCTATTAATGGACAATTGGTAGATGAGCTGCCCAAGTTTTTTGCACTGACCTCCCAATACATTGATATCTTGCTTGGTGAGATTGCTTTTGTTCAGATTAAGTTCAATGGATCCATGCAGAAAGAATGGACAAAATTGGTTGAGCAGAATCTGGGTTCGCGCGCTGCTGAATCTTATGAATCGATCGTTCAAGCTCACGCAATTCAGTTTGATAGAGTAGAGGATATGGCGAACAAGATTACTATATTGAATCGCAATCGATACCAATCTTCTATTACGAATTCTGGATCGCTAAAGACCAAGTCCAGGGATTCATCTTCGTTCAAACTAACTACGGATCATGGTAAGCATACCCTCTTTAGGAGGTCTATGGCTCTATTTTCGTTTTTATTCACTTGTATGAATAGATTCTTCTGTAAGTTCACCTATCCATAGCAGTCATTCCATCGTCACATCTTCTTCACGAGCACCAACACCGATCACACCTGTCACTGAAAACATGATTGACATGGACTATGATACCAGCCTTGCTCAAGACTTTGATTGTGTTATGCTCTATGATTTCAATACAGACGATGAAGATCAGTTAAGTGCAAGAAGTGGAACTATCCTTCGAATCAGCCAAGACCCTGATTTCATTGATGAAGAATGGTGGTATGCTACAACGCTTGATGATAGTCATCAGTCTGGTTGGGTTCCTATTAATTACTGCAAGAAGCTATAAGAAACCCTTACTTAAAGAATACCATTTTCCTATATGTAAATTAATATCGTCTTATGTGTATATGTATATGTACATACAATATATTGTTTAATATGTTAATAAAAGAAAACAACCTGTGGTTAGTGCGAACCACATAAAGAAAGTGTTTGTACCATGTGTATATCTTGTCACTATAATAATGAAAGGTGTTGTTTAAAGGAGCCTAGTTTTTCTTTTTAAATGAAGACACAGGCTAACTTATATAGATGGAAGTATAGCTGACTCAAAGAGGAGTTTTCTGATATTAAAAACATTTGGAGACAAAGCAGAATAAGGTATAACATCTTATGATTGACCCTTTACTTGACTCTATTTAATAAGCAAACATTGAAAGACGCAAAAAGATAAAGGAGACCAAAGACATTTTTTAAAGAGATGACATTAGCGTTTATTTAAGAAATCATGCTATTAAAAAATGAATTGCTTGATTGTATGAATGTATAGATCGACAAAATAAGAATTGCAATCTAATTGAAACAGTATGCTTAATGAATCTTGACGGCGTGTAAAGGTATCGTCTTAATCGCAATCCTTTTCATCGACTTCTTTCTCTTCTTCCTCCTCTTCTTCTTCACAATGATGAGGACACTTCTTTCCTCTAGGGGATTTGGCGTGAATAGGGACTTCGACTTGAACAGGAGCTTCGTCTTGAGCTGGGGCATCATCTTGAGTTGAGGCATCATCTTGAGCAGGAGTTTCATCATGAGCTAGGGCATCATCTTGAGTTGAGGCATCATCTTGAGCAGGAGCTTCATCATGAGCTAGGGCATCATCTTGAGTTGAGGCATCATCTTGAGCAGGAGCTTCATCATGAGCTAGGGCATCGTCTTGAGTAGGAGCAACGTTTTCATCATTAACATCTTCATGTGGAGGTGCATGGCTTGAACTTTCGGAATCACAAGATCCGCAAGGTGAAGAGGCGGCAGGCTTAATACCAGCAGCAGCATCAACAGTAGTTTGTTGCAATTCCTCAAGAGTCTCACCCAATTCAGATAAAATGGCAGGATCTGACTCTTGTTCGGATCCAGAAGAATGAGATTTGCAATCATTGTGGTTACCTGGGAGAGTCTCTGGGAGAGCAATAGAAGGCAACTCGGATGATGATGATGAATCCTTATCATTCTGGCAAGAATGACAAGCCCGCTTCGACATTTTCAAGAAGGAGACGGTAGCCATATTGTTTGACTTGAAGTCTCTTACAAGAGATTTGGATTGCTCTCCTTGAGAATTGGCTGAAGCAAGACCAGAGAGGAGAAACAAAGTTGCAATGAATTGGAGTGAGATTGAATGGTAAAGCATATTAGATTGAATAAAGCAGATAATAAAGAAAAAAAAAAGAAGTCTTGGTGCTGCCTTTATATATAGATGCATGATAACATTTTCCTCGGTATTGTCCCAAAGTGGTTGTAGAGTTAACAATGAAAGGAGCGCGATAAGGATGGCCCTCGCTGATCTGTTGTTGCTAAGAGAACCTTTTTTTGTCACTACTTTCTTCTTAATGTCTAGAAAAAAAGCTAAAAGAAGAATCAGCTTGCTTAGTGTCTACTAATCCAACAACAACAAAAACGATTCTCTTCAGATTTAACTTGAGTATGTATATAATCAACAAAAAAGAGATTCGTATACGCAATAGATATGATGTGCTCTTCATACATTGGTATCACTGTCTAAGTTAAGTTGTCTTTTTTTTTTTACTTGAATCTCTGTATGAAAAGCCAGGTTATAATATATTACAGTATGCAATCCCATAACCACTATATTAAATTCATCAGCAATTTCTTAACCTGAAGAAATGATAAGTTATGAAATAAGGCCCAATCAAATGCATTTCAATAAAGAAAAAGAATTTTCTTCATTAACTTAATTTTCATTAAGCTCATTTTTCATTTTAATCTGAATGTCTTTTTGAAGCAAAGAATGATCTACTTTGCTTTTTCGAGTTTCTTGCAATTAATTTTTCTTTAAAGAGGAAGTTATTGTTTATTGCCAGATTTTTTTCACTAATGCATAGTTGTTTGTTTTGATGACAAAACAAGTAACATAAGGCATTTCTTTTTATTTGGAAAAGAAACAACCTTCCTACTCTCTTTCAGAGGTTTACTGATCAAGCTTAATACAGAGTTTATTGTAGAACAGTTATTCGTTTTGATAAAAAAAAAACACATAGCATCTGTCTTGTTATAATTCCTTAGTACATAATATCCAATTGACAATCTAAGCATTTCTTGCAGAATTAACCATTGATTTCTCTGAATGTTTTATTATTGCTTCTGATAATAGCAAAACCGAATTTGGTTTGTTATAGACAGGGTTTGGCCTAACATTAAAAAAATTGTCTACAAGCTCTTAAATGCACATATTCAGAATAATTAAAATGAGCTTTAGGTCAATTTAAGAAGATGGAAAGGCAACGCTTTTGGCGGATACGGAAATTACTCAGTCGATAAGATTACTTTGACATCTATATGGACTTGAAGTTATCTGAAAGAAAGAAGAAGGCGAAGACCGTCACAGCCAAGATTATCGTTAGTCAGGACCACTATTAGTGCAAATACATTAGGTATAGTGGCGAGAAGAGAGAGTTTCTTTCAGCTAATTTGCAAGGTCCCAGAAGCTGCAAAAAAGCCAAATGTGCCTAAACATACATGTCAAACGTAGCACATACAAGAAGACACAGGGTAGAAGAAACTTTGATAGCCAGATCTTATTCAAAAAGAAGAGAAAAAGAAAGCTAGGCAATCCAGAGTGTTTAACAATGAAGACAAGCACCTTTTGATTCTGAAATACAGTAAAGACATAGAAGAGCACGAAGGATATGTAACCTATACTCAGTTTGCTAATGATAAGGGTTTCATCATTTCTCAGTTTTTGGTTTGATTAAGTACAGTCTTCCAATGATTGAGGAAAATTAGAAGAAGGTGGCTTGATCAGTATTGTGCAACAATGATATTACAAACAGAAGAAGAAGACATTGATTATATTGGGAAGAACTTTCCTAAAGAGATGAGAAAATCTATACACAAGTATGATAGTTACTCACATTTTACATGGCGGTTATCTGCTAATGTAGTTGCTAATAGATCACGTAGACAAAACATTGTGCTACAAAGTGTTAAATATATAACAAGCAAGTAAGATAAAATCTTGAGAAATCGTGATAATCTGACCAAAACAAAGTTTCTGAATTACCTTCTCAAACAAACTATTCTATCTGACATATCCATCAATTGCGATAATAAAGATATCTTAAAAATATGGTGTCTCATTGCAAGCAATGACACATAAGGATACATCAAATAAAGCTCTACATATATCGTTCATATCATTGACCATCACTGAAGTAACAATTGTGATCATCAAAATAATTTGCAATAAGTAATGAAACCATTATATCACTCAATACTGTAACGATTAGAACAGATAGAATGCTTCCTCTTCTCCCCAACATTTTGACTTAACAAATAGATTGCTATTGTTCAAAGTTTTTTCAGAACCCAGACTTTGCTTTATACAAGCTAAAGATATAAAGTTACTTTCCTCTTTACAATTTTTAAAAAAAAAAACGCATGCTTGGCAAAACCAATTCAACTGTAATATTTGAGACACCTATGCTACAATCAGAGAATACAAATTTAATATATCAACCAATGTGAAAAGTATGCAGAAACTGTACTGGATTGCCTTCAGTTCTCAAACACATTTGAGGCAACCAAACATCTCCTTTCAATTTAAAATGAGTGATGTTAACACCATCCTCTCATGTCTTCAATAGATCGGTAGAGCAATACGATGATAGTCATAAATAAGTTGATTAGTGAGCGCCACAAAATGCAAATTATTCAAAGAACTTGTTGTGTTGCTACAGCAGAGTCACCTCTACAGTTGTTTTTTGTAGTTGTCAAATCTACAATCATTAAGCTCATAGAATACAAGCATATCGAAGAAAGGCATAAACTAGAACCAAATTTTCTTTTAGATAGATCTTCTCTTAAATATTAAGTTTTTTCTTTTCATTTGTCTTGTAAAGAAGTTGTCTTTGAAGAAACAGTACTATAGAAATTGTATTTTGATTATACTCGCAACCATTCACTAATAACATATTTGAGAAGCTTCATACAAATCCATGCTTTAGACTTATTCAAGAACCAAAGGCTTTACTTTCAAAAATTTTATTCAAACATCAGTCTTGCACTGACTTGTTCAATTGACCAAAAAAAACAGATACCTTTCGCTCTCTGCTCAATTTTTTTTAAAACAGGTTGACGTCAATGAACAATGTAGTGCATTTATGTGCTGATACGCTTTTTGATACGATCGACATGAAAGAATGCAAAGTCAGATGATTGAGTTCATATTCGTTGTACTTACAGTCTAGCTTTACATATGGCCTTTTTTTTTCACTAAAGAAGAAAAGAATGAAAAGGTAACTGAATTATAAGAAGCTAAAGGTTAAATCTTGATTTATGAGAAGAGATTAAACTGAAGATCACATTCAACTTCAGTCTTAATATAGTTTAATTCTAGATTAAATATAGCCCACAAGATATGGCATTTCTCTGTATACTCAAGGTTATTTCGAAGCTGTAACTTCTGAATGGCTTAGAGAGTAATCCAAATATAAAATAGAAATGAGTCAGCTCTGTATTTGACAGGTAGCCGCAGTAATGCGTTTTTTTTTTTTTTTTTTTTTTTTGGTTTCAGAATTAGCATTTATTTGGTATTAGATAGAAGGCAAGTCGGTATACTTAAAGATTTAGCTTAGCAGTTCTAATTTTGTTCTTCCCGCTGCCTCTTAAAGCTATACTAGATTAGTTTGATTAATTTGGAGCAATCTCTTTGAATAAATATTGAAAATAGTTATGATACGTGTGCATTTTTCTATATTGACGACCTTGGATTTGTTTGACCAGCAGGAAGATATGGCAAACTCTTCAGATCACGAACCTTCATATTCATAGAGAAACCTGAAGTCATCATTTATTCTTGTCAGGATGACAATGACCAAGTTAGATAAGCTGATTCTATCTTTAACAGATACATCTTTGTAAAACTTGCCCAAATTCTCCTCTTTTTCTGCATGCATGCCTGACGTTTCTGATCAGCTTGTGGTAAATTATCTCTAAATCATCCTTGTAATTCTCAATAAGCAATGCCATATCTTTTTACTTCAGGGACTTTTCATATGTAAAGCGAGTAAAAGCAGAAAATTCTTGCTGCAATGACTGAGTTTGTTGTAATTGATCAGCAATCTAATTGCCATGATCGTTCGAAACCTCCGCTTGTCTTGTAAGGTCGGCGCTTTGTTCATCCACAGTCGCCTCTTGGACATTCAACTCATGTCTTAATTCACCCGCGGTCTTTGAATAGACGCAGTCAAATCAGAAACATATGGATGTGCTGTAGCGTTCTGATAAGGCAATTGAGTTTTACAGTCTGATATAGAAACAAGCGTACAAGCAATTGGATCAATTGGTAACAAATAAAACAAAGAATCAGGATTCTTTCGTTTTTTGATAGATAAGGCTTACTATTGACGAAAAAGAAAAAGAAAAACTAAAAACCCTTGTTGAATAACTTGGGTTGTTATAAAGCTATTTTGAAAAGAGGTAAAGAAAAAATATGAAATAAGCAATGATTAATCAAATTGATCAAGCAAAACAGACCTAACTACTCCTCCGTATTAATTTCGTGAAATTGCAATTTGACAGGAAGTGTTCTTTTTCATTAGATGAGCAGTTTCCGGTTACTAATTCTATCACCCCTTGTTGAAAACACTAAAGAATAAAAGTCTGATTGTCGTTCATAAAGTTCATGCACTTTTACGGAGACATGCCCAATCATAGTTAAGGATTGGATTGTGAGAGCACCTAAAGTAAGATATAGCTTGTCAATATGCTCAGAAAGATAGAACAGGCTCTATTGGTACTAAATATACTATAAAATGAGCTGAGAGCTACAGTACTCTTTGGCGATAAGAACTACCATCATCTGTCTATTTTGACAGCTACATTCTCAAGAAAAAAATCTTCTTGCTGGAAGGATCGATGATGCTTTTTTTGATGCTAAGTTTCTATTGGTACCTCTTAAAATTTTGAGATATAAGTGGGTGCGTTTTATTGTCCTTCTCTATCCCCTTCTCTCTTTTGTATGACAGATACAGATTTGACCTCCTTTTTATTTGTGTTGGCGAATTTGAGATGATCCGCTGACATGTCCTTTCGGCAGGTCTCAGCCAGGATGAAGCAAACCTGATCTGGTTTACTCTGCTGTTAGGGATGTATTATGTTTTACTTTTTTACTGCTACCAATAATACTCGCAATAAAACTATCTATTCACTGTCTTGGAAAGAACGATCTAAGTCATTGTCGACCACCTTTTCTGAATACACATTTTCTTTATTAGAGAGAAGCAAAGAATCAAATGAAAAGACACATTACAAAAAATTTCTATTGAATTGTTGATCGTACAATGGTGAATACATGCGCTTGTAGTCTCGATAATGCTTCTCTAGGATTCCAAAGTATCTAGTTTTTTATGCAGATAGTTTTAACACAAATCTTTGAATATAATTTAATACTAGTAAACACACGACGCATTTGAAAGTCATATACTTATTAGATTAAAAGAAAAACTTATGGTGATATGATCTCCTAAACTCTAAGAGTCAGAACAAACCTTACCACAACTATTCAATTGATCCTCTTAGCACTCTGTCAAAGTTAAATAGATCTAGAAGCATCTTAAACAAATGGTATGGGAAAAAGCAGCTCTGGTATTTACTAAAACCAATCGGCTCATACCATTTAAAGGATAAACAGTGATGACCATCTATAAAAGAATAGTGGTATACATACCTTATATGAAATTTTAAAACTCAAGTATAGATCGAGTGGACTGTGCTATGTAAGGTTTTAGGATCTTTCCTTTTTGTTGAAAGAAACAGCTTTTAAACTGAATATGCTTATACCAAGCATCCTTCATTTAAATAGCTGTTGTATGATAGCTGATTATTACCGAAGCATCTAATTTAGTTCTTGGTACTGTATTTCATTTTCTTGAAAATAAAAAGAAGTTGGGAGAAAGAACCCATGCTTACGGAACGGACCTTATTTGTTGGCAATGGCTGAGATAATCCAGACGAATGGAAGCAGTTTCATTTGTTGACATAGGGCAATACAGACTCTTTGAGATCAAGCATAAATACGATGAAGTAAAATATTGTATGTAATTACATAAAACCAAGATGCTCATACAATGTGTATCTATGCATATAAATAACATTGACATGTATATCAATCAGATAGCAGATGATTTGTGTTATTTCAATCATGCACAACCAAAATTCCTCTGCATAAGAGTAGGTGTGAAAATTTGTGTTACACTCGTTAAACAGAAAAGAAAGCATGATTGTCTGAATTTATTTGGTTTTGCATAAGATGTATAGAGCCAAAGCTGTCTATTTGATGAAGCAGTTTGTTTTGGTACTTTCTTCTTTTTTACTCTGTTCTTTATTTTCTTTTCTGATAATTCCATAATGCTTGTGTCCGAAACTGTAGCAACAGCAATTTTTACTATTACTCGACTTATGTATGCTTCTGCATTCAGTGTGATAACCGTTATCATCTTCAGTAGGCTACCAGGTGGATCAAGTACTAAGTTTTGGTATGAACAGCCGTATTTCCTAAGTAAAGTTGTCTCTTTCTTTCATCCATTTGGCCCCACAGGAAAATATGGTGTAAGAACTTCAAATATAATTGCTGTCGCTTGCCTGGTTATAACGTTCTCTCTCAATGCCTTGCCTACTGCCCTCAGTAAATTAAGTCCAATCAAGATCACTTATAACATAGGCAATACAAATGATACGTTATCACTCATCTCTAACGTTTTCATACCTACTCTTAACGAAGTTAGTCTTCCACAATTGTCCGTGCCTTCTCAATCAAAAAATGCAACTACCAAGTTTCTTTGTACCCATATACAGAATGGATGTACAGATGCTAATAACAACACGGTTGCAGAAATTGTATGGGACCATGTTGCTATAACACCCGTTCAGTTTCTTCGCGATTCTACACAAAAAGACTTGGTTGTGTCATTCGGTGATTCGCTTGCTACAGAAACAGCAAAACCGCAATTCTTGCAGTTGGCCAAAGACACTTTAGGGGATCAAACTACCTATTTTGAACCTCTTTCCTTTAAGACCTGGAACGGTAACAATTTGACCGGATTTATCTCCAATGCTTTTGCACCCAACTTGGAAAATACTACTTTTGGTAAATACGATATCCTGAACAGTGATCAAATGCTACCATTGGATACGCCTGATCTATCTGAAATGTTGAAACAAGGCAGAAGAAAAGGAGAACCTCTTCCTAAGAATGGTGATATTAATAGAGCAGAGAGATGGACTGCTATTCACAGAACCTCAACACTATCTACTCTCTTATGGCAGTCAGCCAACGCACACTCAGGACAAATAGGAAGTGATTGGGTAACAAACTGCTTTTTCTGTCAATTGATTGGTATCAAAGACAATTCAACTGAAGCCACTCAGATCTTTGAAAGTCTAACAGAACATCCCAATAATGCCACCAAATTCAATACGTTTGCTATACAATCCTATGTAGACCAAGGCTTCCGGCTTTCTACAGTTCTATGTACGGTAGAATTTAATCGCACAAGTTCAGGACTAGCTTATTGGTGTACCCATAC
Organism: Choanephora cucurbitarum; assembly: GCA_025331435.1. Taxonomy (NCBI): domain Eukaryota; kingdom Fungi; phylum Mucoromycota; class Mucoromycetes; order Mucorales; family Choanephoraceae; genus Choanephora; species Choanephora cucurbitarum. The sequence goes on along the minus strand of JAIWNI010000103.1, from coordinate 36,153 downwards.
ATTTTCTCAGATCTGGAACGTAGAACATGAAGAGAATGAGTACGAATTTACTGCAAATTATAGTGGCACTGCATCTGAAACTGAGCAATTCTCTGATCAATCAAGCACACCTTTTCCTTTCTTTCCTCCTCCCACCAACATCACTAACAAGCGAACATATGTGCCTGTCGTTCCTATTTTCGAGATCAGAAGCAGAGGGCACTGCAACACGGACTGGGACTTTCATAACCAGACTGTACAGAGCTGGATGAAAGAGTGTGCACACAAAAACCTAGGTCAACTGGATTCTAATAATCTGACAGACATAGCACACAATGTATGGCAAATAGGCAGTACCATTACTGTGCAAGGTTTCTTAGTCACAGCTCAACATTTTATACCAAACCCACTTATCAATATCAGCTTGGCCGCAACCATCATTATTGTCATAGGCGCAGCACTCTTTGTAATTGCAAACATAGGTGTTTATGCATTGACGAGTTCAGTACATCGTCGTTCACTTTATGAATCTATCCGCATGATGGTGCCAGACAGCAGAGAATTTCACGACGTTGAAAAACTTATGGTGAATTTAGCACCAATAAACACGCTTCAATTAGTAGAGTCATCTTTCGACAAGAGAATATACCACCTCAAATTGAACGAAAAGATGATTGTTGCTATATCTGAAGACGAAATGTCGCAACAAGACTTTAAATGCGTATCAAACAAACCTGACAATTGAAGACCACTTTTTCTTAAAACATATATATAAACAAAACATACATAAAAAGCGAAACCTATAAGCAAATCTATTAATACTTTCCTCTTGTGTTTTCACTTTTTTTCTTGGGTGCCAATGTTTACAATCATGAATTTAGCAGAAGGCCTTCTAAGGGTTTCGTAGTCTTTTGAGAAAGAAGTAATTAATTAATCCAAATATAAAATTTGTTCTGTCTAAATCTAAAATGAGAGTAAAAGAGAAAGTTAGACTAAAAAAATCGAAATTACCCTTTTTTTTAGCTATAGTTACAAATAAGAAAAATCATGAGTTTATTTGCTACCGCTCCCGTTTCAAGACATCTAGTCGAATTCAATGCTGGAAAGTGTGTTGTAGAAGGCTCATGGATTAAGCCAGATACTAGAAAAGGGTAAGAAGAAGGAAATAGAAGAATGTGTTTGTCACTGACTACTTTCTTCACATATCTAGCCAGATATATATGGATCAGGTAAGCACCCTTTTTCTGAGTATGTACAAAAAGAAACTCAAGACATTGTGTCTCAATAGAGTGATGACCAGTTATTGCATTTTTATTGGAAAGAGCGCAAGAACCAAAGCACTCCTGAAGATGTAAGCCCATTTTCTTATTTGAAAGAGATAAATAAGACTAAACTTGTTGCTCTAGGACTTGATTATCTTTCCTGATGAAGCTGAGTTCATCAAAGTCGCTCAATGTACAACTGGACGTGTTTATTTACTCAAGTTCAAGACTTCAAACGAGCATCACTTTTATTGGATGCAAAGTAAAAACGATGAAAAAGATCAAGAAGTAGTCGATCGCGTCAATGAATTGATTCGCGATCCTGAAGCCAACATGAACATGACTTCTGAAATGGACGAATCTGCTTCTCATGCTGAGTTACTGCGCCTTTTGAATGGTGTTGAAAACCAAGGTGAGTGAGAAAAGACAAGGAGAGAGAATGAGAGCTTGATGGTTTGTTTTTCATAGATCCCAACATCACACCTGAAAACCTATTGCAATTCTTAAACAGCATGAATGGGTAAGTCGTTGCTAACTTATGGCTGCTAGCTTCAACCGATGTTTATTTGCTTTTCTTTTGTTCTAGTTCGCATGAGGATCATGAAGATGAAGTTATGGAAGAAGAACACGAAGAAGTGATTCAAAACGAAACTGAAACAGCTGATTCTATTCCTACTACTACTACTGCTGCTGCTGCTGCTACTGATGCCTCTATTGCCACTGCTACTGATGCTTCTGCAACTACAGAAGAAACTACATCCGGCAATACCAAAGAACAACCATCATCCGAACAATTAGATCAGCTTCGACAAATTCTTGCTAATGTGACACCCAATAGCAGTAAGTTCTACCTACATATGTATTACTTATGCCTAATGTCTTAATCTTTGTTTAACTTAGACGCAACACCTATCTCGTTAACTGATGTATTGACCTCTCAAACACTTACTCATTTACTAAATGATCCAGAGATGTGTGCTTCACTGTTTCCATTTTTACCAGAAGAAACTGAAAGAAGTGCAGAAGAAGTAAAGCAGGTAGTGAGAAGTCCACAATTTAGTCAAGCCCTGCAAAGCTTAAGTGCTGCTCTTCATACAGGTCAATTAGGCCCTTTGTTGACACAATTAGGATTGGACCCTTCTGCTGGTAACAGTGTTGAATCTTTCTTAATAGCTATCAGTGAACAAGCAAAAAAGAAGAAGAAAGATAGCAGTGATGCTATGGACGAAGATTAGATGTTCCAAAGATATAGACTAACATATTCAGATAGAAAAGAAAGTTATTACATTAAATACATCTATTTATGTTTTTTTTTGAAAGAAAGAAGGGAGGGAGAGAGAGAAAAGAAGAAGGACATTGCTACAGTTGTGTATATAAAAACGAAAGGGAAAATTAATCTGAGTAACGTCTGTATTTTTGAATAAGCTCAGGTGCTTCTTCCAAGACTATCATTTTTCCTTGCATCATATGTGTCGTAATATGGCAGTGAACAGCCCAGAAACCAGGATTATCCTGTAATTCAAAGAAAACTTAATCACAAATGTACAATCAAATAAATAAATAAAAAGAACTTACGGCTAAGATTCGGACCTTCGTCCAGCCACACCCTTTGTTAGGACCTACTTCAAGCGAAGGATAAGCAACGGTTGTGTCTCGATAAATGGGGTTCGCAAAGTTTCGAATATCCTTGTCCTTGTTATGATCATAATCTCCTGTACCGGAAGCAATCACATAATGAGAATGGCCATGTGTATGCCATGGATGCAATACACAACCAAAGGTAGCTCTTCTGTTTTGCAAGACCAAATCAATTACTTCGTTGAACTGAATAGGGTAAGTATCTAAATGGGCATTGTATTCACTATTGGTATCAGGACGCAAGGAGCTATCCATGGCTTGATATCGTTCCAAAGCAGGCTCAATTTCTGGCTGGTAGATACGATTGTTGATTGAGTAGCGTGTACTGTTGTCTTCCAGCCTGTGGTATTCGGTGTTGAGAACAATAGTTCGAACATCAGTTTGATCAACCCAATCTTTTCTAGGTTCCAAAGGGACGATTTGATGGTACATCCAGTCAGGTTGATCTATATTGGGCAACTGAGGTAAACCAGGATAGAGTTTAGATTGTCTTTGAGAAGGAGCAGCAGGTCTTTTAGGACGGCCACCGTTTCCATTACGATTACCAGCTGGCTTTTGTCCAACTTTGGTATCTTTTTCAGCGGCGATATTGATTGTTTGGTCATCAGAAGTAGGCATGTATCTGTTGACTGTGACCCGGCCTCTGGAAACAGACCGAAGCATATTAGTTTCTATCACTAAAATAAACGAACAATAAAGAATGATTAAAAACAATTATTTCTCCTCCCAAAAATGCGAGTCAAACTACCATGTTCATCCTCATCCTCACTATCAGATTCATTATCTTCAGCTATTTCAGATGGCATTTCAATACCGTCAAAGTCTTTTCTAAATGTACGGTTTTGCTTCTTCATCACTTGAGGGTTTACTTGAGCTATAGAGACACTAGAGTTACCCGCATTGGTAGTTCCATTAGTAGTCGGGTTGTTAGCGATCCATTCCATCTTTTTGAAGAGATATGTGTAGTCTTCATTAATGACACGCCTGTCGGAAGGTTCCTTGTATCGGATATAACCAAAACCGTTTTCAGTAATACCACCACCTCGAATTCGCCAGATATAGCTTGTACCAATACTAAATGTGGTTCCAGGAGCATAATCACCAGTACGAATCAAGACAGAATAACGCTGACCAGGAGCAATTTCGAGATAGGAAGTTTCGTATGGTTCAATTAATTCACCATCAATCTCAATCAATGTCATGTTATGATCCTTGATAGCCATAGCCAACACTCTGAAGGAAGTAGCACCAATTACACGAAGACGATAAACGGAGTTAGGCTCAACCTCAAGTGTAGCATAGCCATCACAGTTATCTTCCGATAAGCCAGGCTGATCTTGATCATGCACTGTACGACCATTCAGCAAGATACTGTGAGCACCGAGATCAATAGTAAAATTCGAACCCATATAATAATCTTCTCGCTCCTTTAGATTCTGATGCCACCATTCACTAACTTGTAAGACAAGATCATCATTGTATTCGTAAGGGCCTGCCTGTAGCATCAGATTGGCTGGTTGATCATAGGGATTTGCTTTTTCTGATTCATATACAATGAAGCTACCTTTGACTGAGTCGTCCTGAAGACCCACATGAGCATGATAAAAGTAAGTGCCTGCTTGCTCTACAATCTTGAAACGATGAAGAAATGATTCCCCAGGCTCAATAAAGTATTGAGATACACCAGGAACACCGTCATATTCGTTTGTGCCAATTTGTCGGATACCGTGAAAGTGAATACTGGTATTTCTGGAAGGAGATAGATTCCTGACTAACACTTCTACTTCATCACCCTTGTTGGCGTACAAAGTGGGACCGGGAAATTGTCCATTGACGACAGGGTAGCTATAAGCACCCGTGCTACAATCTGGGTTTACAAGAGCTTCATCTACATTTAATTCGTATCGCCGTAAAACTGCCTGAGTTGTTGCAATCAATGCAAGACTTGCAAACAAAATCTTTCTTTTCAGAAACATAAATGCAAGGAATTAGCAATAGAGTAAGGGAAGATGGGAAACAATAAATTAGTAGAAAGAAAGGTTTTAAAACCAAATCAGTAATGATGTTTTCTGTTTGCTTTAAAGCATTTTCTTTATTGTTTATTCCATCAATGTCTCTTTTTAAAAAAACGTTTGTTCCTTTTCACGACTTACAGAAAACTTGTGGGCTTAATGTATCAAAATTCTCCTAGGAATATTTTTTTTTCTTTTGGCAGAAGCCTCATTCAATCATAATTATGGACCTTTTTTTAAAAGTCGTGTACACGTATCATTGTTTGAAATTATGCAGTATACACCATTGATTGACTTGGTTATAAAAAAGAATATGACTTAGTGCACATAAATTGATTCCAAATCGAATCATTTATCTTCTTGTATCAATACAAATGTGGAGAAGAAGCGGAGCTTTTCTTTTTTGTACTGGTAAAGAGAGATATGGAGAGTAACAAGTAAGAAAAAGTAAAAAAAAAAAAAAAAAGACGATGAGGTTCATTTTGATCTATAAAACAAATAACAATAAGATGCCCCCATATCATGGTCTATTTGTTGAGACAAGACGAGGGAAAATACAACTAAAGAAAAAGATCTGCTAATGTCTTTCAAAAAGTGAAAAAACCGAGTCTTTTCGTTATCAAACTCGCCTTTATTTCTATAGCAACAACTTCATTCATACAACTCTTGAGACATTATGATATCATTTTTTGCTGTCCAAATCTCAAAAAGGAAAGTTAGAAAGAAGGGAGAGGAGTGAAATGGCTACAAATTGGAAAACGAGAAGCTTTGACTACAATAGTGTCCTTTATTATTTTAGAAACAAACTGCAAGAACACACACAATGCTACAAAAAAAAAAGAAAAAAAAAGTGTGTTGTTTATCATTTATGTCAATCAATTGTCTAAACAATTATAATTTATATGACAAAAAACGTGACAACAAAAATCAACACGATCTTCAACCCAAAATAAACTATATCTTTCATTCTTGATTGGCTATCATTCTTTAACTACCGCCTACTTGGCTATCAATTACAAAACCCGACTTTTCTGTAACACTTGAAAAAAAGAAGAGACAAAATAAAGATTGATTCGTTCATCTCTTTCGCTCTCTCTCTCTCTTTCTCTCTCTTTCTCTTTCTCTCTCTTTCTTTTTTTTTATTTTCTTTCTTTTATATACCTCTCTCTCTCTTCACTTTCTTTGTGTACATACACTTCCATATACGAGATATACACATTACAGAGAATGGAGAAAATGACTCAATCAAATTACCATTCTACACCAGATAAAGCGAGTAGCCATAGCAACACTTCTACAGCCAGCACCATCATAGGTGTCCATTATCAAGTTGGCAAGAAGTTAGGTGAAGGCAGTTTCGGTGTCATTTATGAAGGCCTCAATCTCTTGAACAATCAATCGGTTGCTATTAAATTCGAACCTAGAAAATCAGAAGTACCTCAACTTAGAGATGAATATAGAACTTACAAAATTCTAGCAGGCCTTTGTAAGTTTACGATGCTTAATTTGATTGACCTTTAAATTGCTAACATACATCTTGGGCCATTAGCTGGAGTACCGAGTGCCTATTATTTTGGTCATGAAGGACTTCATAATGTATTAGTTATTGATCTATTAGGTCCAAGCTTAGAAGATTTGTTTGATATGTGCAACCGCAAATTTTCTATCAAGACAGTAGCTATGATTGCCAAGCAAATGGTAACCATACAATTGCTTTTTCTCTCTTTCTTTCTTATACTTATCAACAACAAATTAGATATCCCGCGTTCAGAGTGTTCATGAACGTAACTTGATCTATAGAGATATCAAGCCTGATAACTTCCTGATTGGTCGTCCGGGAACAAAATATGCTAATATGGTCTTTTTGGTTGATTATGGTATGGCCAAACTTTACCGTGATCCAAAGACAAAGAAGCATATTCCTTATAGGGAGCGTAGAAGTTTATCAGGAACCGCACGTTACATGAGTATCAATACTCATTTAGGAAGAGGTAAATCTCCCTTTTAATTTTGTTTTTCTTTTATAGCATACTAAAATATACATAATAGAACAATCAAGAAGAGACGATTTAGAGGCTTTAGGCCACGTCTTTATGTATTTTTTGAGAGGTTCTTTACCTTGGCAAGGCCTTAAGGCTGCTACTAATAAACAAAAATACGAAAAGATTGGTGAGAAGAAGCAGACAACAGCCGTCAAGGATCTTTGTGGTGGATTCCCAGGTAAGATAGACAAAACGAAAAAAATTTGATTCGTTACTCATTCTTATTTTAGAGGAGTTCGGTATTTACCTTCAATATGTCAGAAAACTAGGCTTTGAAGAAACACCTGACTATGATTTCTTGAGGGAATTGTTTGATAAAGTATTAGAACGTCAAAATGACCACGACGACAATCTCTATGATTGGACCTTACTAAATGAAGGCAAAGGCTGGGAAGTAAGTAGTGAACAAGAGCCAACAATGACATCGGCATTGATATACTTTGTATAGAACCGCTTCAAACAATTAAAGGAGGCTCGTGCTAGAAGATCAGGTCAATATCAACAACCCAAAGCACACCATAACAGCAAACGCACAAAAGCAGCTGCAAACACCCCAGCAGCAACAAGCAAACAAATTATGCCTACCACGCCTGCTTATGTTCCTCTGAATGATCAGACAAGGCCTCCAAAAGAAAAACGTGGATTTTGGAAAAATGTTGTTCGCTTCTTAACTTGCTCTGATGGTCAACATGATTAACAGCCTCACTTTCTTTTTAGGGGAAATGACCTCTTTTTCCCTCTTCTTTCATGTGGTGTATGCGCTCATATTTATATTTATATCTTTTTTATTTTTTGTAACTTATATTTATGCATGCATGTGTAATACTAAAACGATACAAATACCCTATTTTAATGACAACTTTTCACCTCAATTAATTCTCAACACACATACACACACATACACACATACTACACCATCTTCATCTCTCTCTTTCTCTCTATCCAGTGCATACGCATTCGCCTCTTTTCTTTTTTTTTTACATCTTCTTTAACGAACCATTTGTTACTTTAAAAAAATAAATTATTCTTTCTTTCTCTGTTACACCTAAAGTGTGACAAAAGAAGGGCCACCAAAATAATAATGATTACATGTTAAGCTTTTAATAACAAACAAGAATAAAAAGGAAACAAATGTGAAATGAATGTCTAAAGCAAGAAACTGATTGTCGCTTTCTTGTATTTTTTAGGGATGCTAATTATTGATCAGCTTTATAAGGAGGAAAGAACCAAATCAAATCGGCTAACCCGAGGGATAGTTACCGAATTGAATAGGAACTCTTTTCCGGTAAGTGCCTGCGGACTGTATCTTCAACATGTGTTTTATGCGTTTCTCAAGAAAAAGATAAGTCATTGTTATCTTCCAAGAAGCAAATCGGTTGAAGCGAAAGAAAAATCAACTTCATATGAACCTTATAAAGGTAGCTATACACAAAATAGAAAACGATGAAAGACAGCGGTTTGCTAAGTCATCTATCAGATCAATTGACTGCAATTAGAGAACAACCCCACTACCAAAGATGTTTCTTTAGATAGCCCAATATTACAGGGATATCAATAAGCTAGTCATTCGGTTCTAGGAAATACACTTTCAGGTTCTCCAAGTGAAAGCATTGTTTGTTTTGGAGGTGTAATACAGCGAATCAGTCTCTGGGCATGCTTAGCTTGTTCTTGTTTAAATCTTGAAATGATAGATTAAGTAAAAAACATACACCTAGATTGCTGTTTGTTTGTGACTCGGAAAGGAGAATGGAACAGCATAGTCTAAATATCACACAATGACAACAACAAGAAAAGCCCCTTGGTTTTTATCAACAATTTCTCTCTGATCATCGAAAGTTCTGATGTGTTCAGTTCTCTTGCTACACAAACATCTTTTTTGCTCTTTTGGTGTACAAACACAACCAATTTGAAGAGGGGCACGACACTATGTTGTTTCACCATACCTACGTCAAATCATCTGTAAGATTTGTAAAACAATCTATGCTAGTTACATTAATAAACTTCAACATGAGGGTTTTAGGTGTTGATACAAATGCTTCTACTTTCTTGATAGACCGAGTTTATTTCTCTTTTAAATTCAGCAATTGCAAGCCCAACCTTATTTGTTGAAGCGATCTACAAGACAAAGATACTTTAACCTTAATGCTAGGAATTTGCATGAAACAATGTGGAGATTGTCATCAAGGAAAAGCTAGCATGCTTCTCAAATTCAAATTTTTGTATTTGAGTATCATTTAATGTCTGTCGTATGCCTATTTGTTCTCAAAAAGGATCTAAATGTTTTTCACCTTACCTTTCTAGGTCAGAAAGAGAGGAATGGATGCAATAAGGCTCAAGCTTAATTTTTGTAGTCAGAGACAATAACTAACATATACCAGAAAGAAAGCTTTTACGCCTGTTCGAGGTGACTCAATTTGTATATCTCTAATTAGCTATATCAAGATCTTTGTGAGAACTGATATCAGTTATAGCAAGCATAATTGCTGCCTTTTCTTAATCAAGTCTTATTTTCTTTCTTTTTGAAGCCAAGATAAAATTCAATAGCTTCTTTTAGTATGTTGTCTATAATCAACAATTTGGTTTTTTTTTTTCTTTCTAAAGTGTCTATCGAGTAATACCTAGAAAATGTATCAATTCCCTCAAAAAAGTGGCATTGCCGTTGTTGCATGAATTTGTTGATGTATGGAAAACAAAAATGGAGGGATCGAATCCTTAACCTGGGTTTTTCTTGGGATCATGGAAGATATACAGTGACTCGCAATTCTTTTTCTAGAGAATTGCTGCTTATTTTCTTCAGTATGCTATGAATCATGAATGCCTGAAAAGAAAAGAAAAAGAGATAAAAGCGTTAATCTTTTCTGAGACTCACATAAATTCAGATAAAGCTTAGGATGTCCGGTACTTTGAAGCTATTCTTGATATGAAGATCTTCTTGAAAAAAAATATATGCTGGGAGAGAATTCGTATTTTACCTGTGCCTGAGAATCTTTGCTTTTTTGAAAAGAGGGGAAAGAATCAGTATCCACTAACGTAAAGGTTGAAGAGCAAACTCTCTTCATTTACACTGCTTATTTGCTCTCTGGAATCCAGAATTTATTATTCAAGAAGTTTACATATACTTTTCTAAAAAGTTGGTCAATGGGCTTTGTTGCAACTGTGTCCACATTGAAAATCCTCTACGTTGAACCCATCTGCCATTCAACTTCTTCGCATTCTTGGCATTGTTTCTTGTTCTTTGTCCACGAACAGGTAAACTCATGGCGTGTCTTCTACCAATGTAGTTACCAATGTTACGATGGTGCATAACGTGCTCTCTGATCTGTCTCTTCAAATCGGTTTCGATTGTCATGCCCGCTAAAGTGTTTGTCAACTCGTTCACTTGAACTTCGCTTAATTCAGCTACTTTTAATGTTGGAGGAATAGATAACTTTTGACATAATTTCTGTGCTGTTGGTTCACCAATACCATAAAAGTATTGGAGTGCTGTGCTATGGAGTCAAAGCGAATGATGAGACACCTGTTCTTTTTGTTATTTCTTGCTTAGTTGTGTTACCTAACAATCTTTCTGTCGGGCAAATTGACACCAAGTAAATGCAACATTGTGGTGAGAGGAATAGAGAGTTAAGGCAAAGTAGTATATATTAAAAAGGGAAAAGAAAAGGGAAACAGTACATCTCTCTTACTATTCTATAGTGGACCCTAGCTCCAATTGAGAATAAATCTAAATAACCAACGAATTAAGACAGTCACAGAGCTAGAAATTTGAGTGGATTACCATAGCTACAAGCTGTTCTCTTCTTGCAAGAAGGAAGATGCTTTGATCTTGAATTCTTCGGCTTCAAACTGATCGGATTTTCTTTTGAGTGAAAACGTGGGAGTTTATTGGTCAAGGATCACATAATAAAGACTTGGCAAACAGATTGCAAGTGAAGCAGAGCATCTTTTGACTTTGTCGCTCTGCTACACCTCATGGAGATACAATCTTGGTGGACACACATCAAGCTCCCAAGTGTGTTTCTTTCTCTTTCGCGGACAGCGGATGTTTTAATTTTTGAAAGCAATAGACACATGTTTGAGAGGTCATGTACTCACTGGCAGTGCATAATATGCCTCTTTTATCACGCATCTCCTCAAGATAGTTTCCACCATATCTATAATCTCCTTCTACTCTACCATCCAGTCCAGTTCCCTTGTTTCCTACAAGCTATACTGATTGCTTCTAATATTTCAGCGCAATACAATTCAGTTGACTTTTCAGAACTACATAATGCATAATAGTAAAAACATACGTTATCTATTCCAAATATTATTGTTATTCTTTCGCTGTCTACCAGCTTGTCTAAACATTTGCGTGTTTGGATTCCTTGTTTTGCAAAGCCTTCTTCAATGGTACAGAAAGCGCTTTATATTGTTCTTCAGTTTAAGAATGCTTAGAGCTAGCGGAGAGGTTTCTCTTTCAGCTGAGGAAGCATATTTGTATTTATAGGTTTCAAAAATCATGTCAAAATACTCATTCATGTAGTCTTTCCAAAGATTGATAGGTTAACTTATTGGTATTGTTTTATGAATTTCTCATCACATTCGTTTATAGCCTAGTAATGTGTGCAGCATCAATCATGATTCCAGTAGGCAGTCTCTTCTTGCTTGGCAAGTCGTCTTTTAACTCCATGAGGTTCGCATCAAGTCTTTTATTTATTGTTCTTTGTTTTGTTTGAAATAATGGCAGAGATATGACTAGGGATTGACGTACCAAAGCAGACCAGACAAGAAAGATCATTGTTATGTTACTTCTTTCTCCTTTTTGTAAAGTCTACTAAAAAAGGATTTTTTTTTATTCTGGAGTCTTCGCTTATTTGAGCGTATCGTTATAGATGACTCTTTTTGGTTATCAACTGAACTTGATTGCCTTCTCTTTCTACAGCATCGCGCACTATACGCATAAGGTCAGTCTTAATGAGTACAGACCCTCGTTTTTATAGATAAACCTGTTGGTAATGCAAAATGTAGACAAGTAAAGGGAACTTTTAGCGTCTTTGATTGATAGTGTGATGAAGTACACCCGCAATGAATGAAAAGACAGATTCAGTCATATCCTTCAGACCAGGTTGTACACTGTCAGCTTAAGACAATTACCGAGCTGAAGTTCAAAGATCTCACAAATATAGATATTAAGCTACTTCTATACCCAAGATCAATGATACAACTAAGATAGTCCAGGCAGATGATAGGTGTCACAGACAGAACAATTTTTTTTAGGAGCACTAAGGCTCAATTTATTAAGTGCTTGCAGGGCAAGTCACAACTATGTTTTTGGGTTTTTGTATTTTTAAGATGTTTTCAGGGCTTTATGTTTTGGATAAATATATGAGAGAGGATGGAAACAAAGAGATCGCTAGAGCGAATCATCGATGTCAAAGAAGGGTAAAGGACGATGAGGGATGCCTTTGCGAACAAGCGATTCTTGAGAAGCTACGTGGACTTGGGAGAGGATATTTTGGAAGACGACTTCAGGAGAGAAAGGACAGTTGTCAAAGATACAACTCCAGTAGGCACGCCATATACATTGTAAAGCGGAGCCAATAATGACTGGTGGAGGGAAAGAGTGTGGAGAAGATACCTGGTGGGAACTGAAAGGAGAGAACGGTGTTTTGCAAAGTGATGCGAGATATGGGATAGGCTGACCGGGCTTATAAAGAAATTGTTCCATGTCAATTGCCAGACACGCAGCTTCAAAGGGACAAGAAAAGACAAAGTGATCGAAAATCTTCCAAATCATGATGGCAGAGGGGACACGCCCGAGAGAAGAAAGCATCTGGAAGCCAGGTATGCAAAATATCTCGAGTAGGGAGTTTTCTGTGGATGGTACGAAACCGGACATTGCGAGTGGAATGCGTTGATGGAAACGTCCAGAAGGCTTGCCATGACTTATTTGAGAGAACAGACAAAGATGCAGCAGGGGTGGGAGTGGGGATACACATCTTGCGGTTATAAGGAACGCGTGAGTATAGACTGATAAGTCGGTGCATCAAGAAGAAGGAAGGACAGAAACGGAGTCAAGTCGAATCGACGATGATCAATCACAGGAGTGAAAGGATGGCGACCGAGGCGTGCAAAAGCAAGAGGAATAAAGGCCCTAACGAAGAAGTGCGAAAATCTGACGGCATTAGTACTTACCAATCGATGTAACCGTCGACAGAGTGTAGGATACCTGAGCAGATGAGAGCGTGAGCTGATTGGTTTGAGGCAGAAATCCCTGTCGGTGTTGTGCTCGTATAAGTGAGACACAGTGAGAGAGCGAATTGACGTAGGGATGCGTACAGACTGTTTCAGGAGTGACGACGGAGGAAAGAGGCAAAGAGAGACAGGTAGCGGCAGAAGCGACAACAGAGGAAAAAGAGTGCGGCAAGAGATCCATGGCTCGCAAGGGCAGAGAGAGACAGCTATCAATGATTCTTGAGTGCAAAAGGGCGTAGACTGGGGAAAAGGAAGGGGAGACGAAAATCAGAAAGGTTGGGGGCATAGTGGACCAAGAAGTTAATTAGCCGTAGCAACACAATGGAAGCAAACTCGGTAGAATCAGGGTCAATGGACAGAGAGGAGGTTTCCATATCGACCTGGTAATCACCCAATAGAGGGATTAACCATCGAAGTTGTAGTGTGCCCTATTGTTGACGCGGATCAAGCAGGCCTAACCGCCCTTTAGATCGTGATAAGCACATAGTAGAGAAGCTAAGTCTGGGAAAGATGCGAAACGAAATAAAGGACTGAAATGATAGTACGGAGGTTACCGAAGAAAGATAGAGGAACAGGACACCACTCGAAGGATATGCCAAAGCTTGAAAAGAATCAGTGAGTTCATGACCTGTGGCTCGACCGCGTATCGACAATTGACGACTTTGATGAATATCACAAGCTCGTCTGATCTTATCCAGCAACGAAGAAAGGAAAAAGTCTCTCTGAGTGGGAGTGGTATAGAGTGGGATAGCCTAGATACTACAGCAGGAACCAACAGAAGATGAGTCATGCCATTGAGTGATATGACAGGTCGTCAAGGAGGTAGCCCAATTAGCAATGAAGCTACGGCGATGGCCAGACAAGGAGAGAGCTACAGTCTTGTGGTAGTTCACCTAAAGTATTAGAAGCGCTGGAATATTGAGACAACAAGTTAAGCAGTTGAATCAGTTCCTGGGGTTCATTGAGAAAGCAAGCAATATCATCCGCATATGCCAGCAATTTGACAGTGCCCTACTCCAAGGAGGAGAGGGAACACAAAGGCTTAGGTACAGAGATGCCCCGCAGAGAAGGAAGAGCAAGGATGGATTTCAAGAGAGGTTCAAAGGCTAAGTTAATAGGACTAGGGAAAGGGGATCGCCCTGTCGCAACCCACGTCTCTGAAGAACCGGTGGTGAATGGAAGCCATTGACATTGATTGACATCTGAGTTGAGAAAAACAAAGATGTGAGGCAACGAATGATGGGGGAAGGGAAGCCGAAACGTTCAAGCACCAGGTGCAAATACTGAGGATGAATCCGATCATACGCTTTTTCTTGATTCAAGAGAAGGGCAATGGCTGGAGAATTGGTAGAGCGAGCATGCTCCATCACAAGTTTCATCAGCAAGCCATTATCAGCGATAAATCTACCACGCACGAAGCCAGACTGATATGGATTGATCAGATCATCTGTTGTCTGGAGGAACCGAGCGTTCAGAATTCGAGTGAAGACCTTGGCGTCGGTGTTGATCAAGGAGATGGGTCTCCAATTCTTCAAATCAGATAAATTTCCCTTCTTTGGTAGCAGGCAGACCGAGGTGGCAAGCCACGAGGGTGGAAATATACCATGAAGTAGTGCATCATTGAACACCTTGCAAGGCAATGTCCTGACAAGAGGGATTGAGCACAATGAGTCTGACAATCTCATATGGCAAACCATCCGGACCAGGACTACTAGTACGAGGGCAGCGAGAGAAGGCTTCAATCAACTCAGTTAGAGTGATAGGCTCAAGCAACATCCTGGAGTCCTGAATCAGAAATGCGAGCAGAATGAGGGAGAGAATTTCAAAAGTGAGGCAACAGCATCAGGATCAACAGGGATCAGGCGAATACAACTTATCGTAGAAAACGAAAGCTGTATCCAGCATTTCATCTTTAGTTGAGTAGAGGCGGTCTAGAACAGGGTGG
Organism: Choanephora cucurbitarum; assembly: GCA_025331435.1. Lineage (NCBI taxonomy): Eukaryota > Fungi > Mucoromycota > Mucoromycetes > Mucorales > Choanephoraceae > Choanephora > Choanephora cucurbitarum. The sequence goes on along the minus strand of JAIWNI010000103.1, from coordinate 21,041 downwards.
TGCAGAGGTGGGATTGAACTTTTGGACAGCCTAGCCTGAGCTGTTCGTTTAAGATAGCCAGCGGAGAGTCCTCCTTTCTCCCGCCAACGAATACCTGCTTTCAACGCTAAGTTTTCGACATGGTATTGTTGCAGAGATGTTAGTTGCTCCTGAATCACCCCAAGTTGGGGGGACAATTCAGAAATCAAAGAAGGGTTGCGAAGTATATTAGACTCAATCTTAGCACGTTTACGTTGAAGCAATGATTCCGCGCGAGAAAAGATGAATGCTTGGAGTCGAGAATGGGCCCTGGTCGTTTTGGCAGTTATCTGTTTCAGCTGCTCCCATTTGTAGCAAGCCGGAAGGCGACTGTCTATGCTAGCAGCCGTTTGTTGAAGATGAAAATCCAACTTTCATAGGAACTCTTTATCTGTTGCCAAACGTGGATGTGCTTTCCATAGACCCTGTCCAACAGAAGTGGCCGGAGATGAAGAAGATAAAGGAAGAGACAGGCGTAAAGTTAAGGAAAGCTGTCGTTGGTCTGTCCAGTCTAGTGTTAAAAATTGACTGTACCAAAGTTCGGCTTGACATTTGATAGCAAATCCTTAATTGCGAAACAAAAATCAATACATGATGTTCCTCGATGGTTTTGAAATGTTGGAGCTGCTAAATGACCTGCAGGCGTGATAGCATCCACGGAAAAGCGGTCGATGTACTCCAGCTATTGTTGCGGAGCCCTCCAAGGGGCACCTCAAAATGGTTGGCGTAGGAATAATTGAAGTCTCCCAAAATCACCTGCCATTTGGGTGAAGAGGGAAAGAAAAGAGGTAAAGTATCAAAAGAGAGAAAAAAAACCCTTTCGAAACTGTTGGCAGGAAAGTAGGCGACTGTGACAGTAAAAGGAGCGAAAAGGTTGGAACGATGAGTGACAGATGCATGAATTAGACGGCCACAGCGGATGACAAAGGAGTTGGTAAGCTCTATATTAGGTGTGAAACAAATCAGGCCACAGTGAGTAGACCAGATACTGTCTTGGGCCTGGAATTGAGTATGCAAAGTCGTTTGTAAGAAAGGATCATTAGCATGAGTTTCTTGAAGAGCTAAAATGTCAAAAGACAAGATACGAGGATGGCGAATGAAAGATGTACGAACAATGGGATTTGCTGTCTTAGCAATGCTGTGGCAGTTAAGAAATCCCATTTTGAGGTTAAAGGGAGGACGAGATGATGTGATGGATTGTAAGTTTGAAGTAAGGAGAGGAATGGGCATAGGATTTATATTCATTAGCATAGGGATACTCATAGTCATATTAATTATTGTTGTGTGTGAGGGGAAACCAAAGAAGATTCAACGGGATCCACTAGAACAACAAAAGATGGTGTCTGAGTGTTTGAAAGCTCATCATCCATGTCCATGTCCAAGTCCGAATGCTTGGAAAAAGATAACTAGGTAGACTTACTATTCTCTCTGACGTACTTTGGATTCTTAAGACAATGTTTGCTGTTAGTACGGCTATGGCCTTGCAAACCACAGTGTACGCATGTGGCAGGAGGCTGAGATACAAGATTCAAAGGTATCTCTTGAACCTCAGGAGAGGACCGGCGCTCTATAATACGCTGCGATTGGCGAGTGGAAGAGGGAGAAGGAATCCCAGGAACAGAAGCAGGAACAGATGCCATCTTTGGTAAGGAAGAACTAGGTAACTCAAGCTCAAGAGGAAGGGAACTCTGAGACAAAGAGACTGGAGGTGAAGCCATCACAGGAGGTGGGGTGGATTGTACAAGAACCGGAGCTGGAGTCTTACGCTTTTTTCCTGAACCAATATTCTTTCTAGGGCAGGATTTAGCGATATGGCCCGATTCATGACAATTGTAGCATAAAGTTGCGTCCCGTCTAAGCTTGCAATCGGCCAAAGCATGGTCGGATGCATGACAGTAACGACAAAATGGAGCCATAGAGGCCCAAGTAGCTTTAACCTGAACTCGATCAGGGTTCTCAAGTAGTACAATGGACTCAGTAACTGAGAAATCAACTGGATGATATGACCAATCGATTAAATGAGACAATGAATGATATGAAGGAGAGGTCGTCTTATCAGAACACTTAAGAACTACAAAACCATTTCCCGAAAAAGTGCCCCCAGCGCTGAAGTCAAGCCCACAATCAACAATTTTGCCAAAAGGCTCTAAATTGGAAAACATATCATCTTGAAGTTGAACTAAGCCACTCGCGCCACAACCATAGATTAAAGGAAGACCCGAGAGTGAAACTTTAAGAATCTCAGCAGATGGAGAGAGAGATGGAAACACTGAGAACTTGCCATGAGTTTTCAGTTCAAAGCCGTCCCTCTGTAAACGAAGGTAATGAGAAGGTGAAACTGCAATCTCAGCATACCACCGAAAGTATTTGCGACGAATGGTTTGAGAAATGCCCCAAAGATGTTCAGCACCCTCACCGTTGCAAAGTGCGTACAATTCAGCAACGAAGGAAGACTTGTTATCGACGCTAGTGATGTCGATCAGGAGTGAGTTGGAAAAGGTGTTCTTGAGAAATGGTCTCGCAACACGTCTGTAGACATCATTCACCGCACTCTCTGTGAGTTGTCCACGCTCAACAGAAGGCTGGGTGTTTGAAGGGCTACATGTAGTGATTGAGGTACGTTGTTTGCCTGCAGTTACTGCATCAACCCAAGACTTCATATTTGTCTCTTAATGGTCGGGGTTTTAAAGGCCCCTTTGTGTTGAATAGCGGAAGAAGCCATGTCACAGACAGAACAATAAATAGCAGTAACCCTTTTTTCTTTTCTGCATTAAATGTAAGTTTATTTAAACCACGCAATTAATTGATTTCATATGCTTTCGATCTTTTCTTTTCTTCAACAGCGTTCAGATTTGCTTTTTGAAGTCTGTATGTTCTAACGCATTTATGACGATTGCAAAAACAAACGGTGAAGTAAGCATTACAATGTTCAACAAACCATGCTTTTGTATTGGATTATTATCTTTTTGTTCTTTGAACTTTTTGTTCTTTGAACTTTTTGTGCAACTCTACTACCATGATAGTAAACGCGTTGCGAAATCAGGCAATGATTATGTCAATTCTTGCTCTTTTTTGGATACTGCCAGTTTTTCTCAAGCATGTTTTCTTGGCAAGGTGTGCCGCATGCATTTCTCTGTCATTACGTGCCTTATCGGTTGAGCTTACTTCTGTTGATAAATGCATTTTCAACAAGCTGCCATATTTTATAATGCTTTCAACATATTAGCTTATTCGAAATTATTTATCGACAGGACCTGAGCAAGATCCAATGTGACACGCACTTACATATTTAAGCAGAATGGAAGATCTGTTAAAGATAGCAATGATATTGATAGCACTTCTGCCTCTCTTCTTCAAAAAAAAATAAGCAACATTCTTTTTCTTTATTTGATCCTTTTCACTTCAGATATTGTGAGCCCATTTTGCATAGATTCTCTTTCGTTTTCCCTATTAAATCTAGTGACAGTCTTGATTCTTTGGTCATTTAGATCTACTACAATTGACCTCTCGGGGTTTTTATCTCATTCAAAGCCACTGCCACTTTTTTTTATTCTGTTTCCTAAAAAGATTTCCCCCTTCCTTTCCTGCAGGACAAAAGTCACATTGGATAACAAAAATTATCTTTTTTTTTCTTCTTCTTTTCACTTATCATATCATGTCTCGCCCAGAACATATTGCGCCACCAGAAATCGTCAGTATTTAAAGAACTCGATAAGCGGCAAAGCGTACTAAATTAAGACGAATTTCTTTTAGTTTTACGGTGATGATGAAGCTAGAAAATACACAGACAAGTAAGTCAATGGTAACCAGGTCAATGATAATCACTGACAATGGACATCAAATAGCTCACGTATTACAGCCATTCAAGCAGAAATGGCATATCGTGCATTAGAGTTATTGAATTTGTCTGAGGGACCTAAGTATTTATTGGATATTGGATGTGGATCAGGATTAAGTGGTGAGATCTTAGAAGAAGAAGGTCATACATGGGTTGGTATGGATATTTCATCAGCCATGTTGGACGTAGCCAATGAAAGAGAGGTAGAAGGCGACCTTTTTCTGCAAGATGCTGGACAGGGTATGGCTTTCCGTCCAGGTACATTTGATGGTTGTATTAGTGTCTCTGTACTTCAATGGCTTTGTAATGCAGACAAGGCGATCAATCGACCCAAGGCAAGACTTCAACGATTTTTCTCTACTTTATATGCATCACTCACAAAAGGCGCCAGAGCTGTCTTTCAATTCTACCCCGAGAATGACGATCAAATTCAGTTGATTATTGATGTGGCTACCAAGTGTGGTTTTGAAGGTGGTCTTTTGGTTGATTATCCTAATTCAAAGAAAGCAAAGAAATACTACCTTTGCTTATTTGCTGGTGTCCAATCAGGTGTAAAGAACCAAATGCCCAAGGCATTAGGTGAAGATGGCGAAGTGCATCCAGATGATTTGAAGTCGATTCAATATGAAAACCGTAGACAAGCCTCGCGAAGAAGACGATCAGATAGAAAGGGCGTGAAAGATAGAGCTTGGATCAACAACAAGAAGCGAGTGGCTCGTGAAAAGGGAGATAAAGTGGTTGCTAATGATTCCAAATTCACAGGTCGGAAAAGAAAGACTAGATTCTAATTTTCGTTGCTTTGTTTATATAAACTATGTATTCATCTATTGACAACAGGCATTGTTGAATGTGATAAAGTAGAAGTTTTTTGTTGAATTACTACTTCTTGTACGACATTTCATGCTTTCGGATATTTAAACTGTAAAAGATCAAACTTTGTCATTTATTCTGTGAGTTAAGCTTGATGAAATCTTCTTTTGGCAACTCTTTTGTGTTTTGCGATTTGTGTTAGGTTGTAGTTCTCAAACACATAAAATTCATTTTCTATTTGGTTTTGTCTTCTAACTGTTTTTCTGAACTTTCATTTATTCCAGCATCCATTATATTTTACATCTCACCACCAACATTTTGCTGGCAAACAGAAAGTGATTAAAACCAACCGCAAATTACACTCTATTTTTCATTATTGAAACAATTCGTAAGACAAAAGTGTAACTTGAAAATAAAAAGGAGGGGGATAACAATGAAAGTCTAGAGTGGTTTCTTCATAATCAGTTATACATCGAAAAGCAGATTGAGTCACTATTGAATAGAATAGGATATATTAGGCATGTCGTTTACAGCACATAAGTCTAGAATGACACTGAGGTTTATTCAAATACAACAGAAGCTGCGATATCTTTACTTCATTGTCTTTTCCCGTTGATCTTGGTTTATCGATTTGAGCTATTTGTTTCAATGAAATAGGATGGAGAAAGAAAGAAAGAAAGAAAAGAGTACTTGAGAAGCTTTATAGTTCAATCTTCTTTGAGATTAATTGATGCTCTCTTAAAAAGAGCAAGGACATACTGTGTTCGTTATTATAGATTGACTGGATTATAGCCGGAAAGGGTCCCGGAAGATATATTCATTTGAGCTCGTTTTTATGCCACTATTGGTCTGTATTTTGTATATTGAGTTATTGGCTGCAGGGCTTGTTTTTTTATTTCTGATCAAAGTGGTTGAAAAGTAAGCCTGTCGGAATATATTCCGGCTATGGCTACTCATTTATATGACTATCATGCTATCTTTTTTCAATAAAAGGAATACTGCACAAGCTTCTTTCCTTTCACTTTGATGTAAAGAATCTGAATGACCAGTGTTAAAAGTGAAAATTTAGACTTCTTGTTTCAGTTAAGCCAGCCACATGGTTTTGGGGCTAACGAAAATATAGTAAATATATGCATAATAAATCCAAGCTGTGTAACTGGTAGAGAAATGTGTAATATTGCAGCATGATTAAAATAAATAGACAATGAATGATGATAAAATTGGCAATAAGAGCTGTGTTGCTTAATTTGTAAAGCACAGGAGCAAAGAGAGAACAAAAAAAAAGAATAAAGAAAACCAAAAGCTAATCAGCAAAATTAAAGATACCCTGCTCAAATGTACCTTGTTAGATAGACTGAATATCTTATACAGTCTTAAACATCATGACAACAACCAGGTTGCCTGAAACTCTAAAAAAATGCTTGGATTTCGATATTGATTCTCCGGTAACAAAAAAAAAAAGGTGCCACCTATAAAAAGACTCCAAACTTTAAACAATTGACTTTCCGCCTTTCGATCTTCAGTTTTTACTGTAACTTTTTTTTTTCTTTGTTCTTGATTCTTTTTTCTTGTTTCTTTTTTTTTTTCTCTTTATCTTTATCGCTAAATGGCATTAAGAAAGTTTGAAATCTCAGACCAAAGCCAAAAGACAGAAGACAACATCACTCAAGTGCTAAAAGCTGCATTCCAATCCAATGTATTTTATTCTCGTATAAGCGACTCAGCAGTGGTTGCAATCAACCCTTTCAAGAATATCCCAGCACAAAGCTCACACTACATAGCACAATACAAAGATGCTGAAACAGACAGCACAGAGCCCTTACCGACCCATATATACAAGCTATCGAACCAAGCTTATCTACATATGAGACGCACTGGCATCGATCAGTCAATCATTTTCAAGTAAGTCAATTACCAAGTTTATGCATATCTTTTTTTGAGTGAGAGGAGAAAAGGAGTATGTGTGTGCTGAGATCCAAGAAAATGATATGGTCACTGTGATATCGTATGCTTATGTTACAGTCACATGTATATGCTTATTGGAAGTTACCTACTTCAAATACAGTGGTTTCATGTGGGATTTCTTAAACGAGGCAAAATAGAGAGAGAGAGAGGTTGCTACTTGTTGTTTTTGATTACTCTTCAAAAACAAGAGAGAAAATAAAGGAGGAAGAGAGAGACGGAGGGAGAGAAAAATATAGTACAAATAGGCGGAGAACAAATCTATAAAAATAAAACAAACTATTAAATTTGATTTTACTCTCTATTCTTCATAGCGGTGAATCAGGAAGTGGCAAGACTGAATCATTTAAAGCTGTTTTGGATTATCTCGTTCAACTTTCGTCAGTAAAGAAAGAAACCAAGCTTCAGTCGCAAATAACCAGTGCCCAGATCATCCTCGAATCATTTGGCAATGCTCGTACAAACCTCAACACAAGTGCATCCCGATTTGGCAAATATATGGAGCTGCAGTTCAATGAACGGGGTCGAGTAGTAGGCACCAAGCTCCTCAATTATCTTCTAGACAAATCTCGAGTTATCGCTTGCCCGAGCAATGAGCAAAATTTTCATGTGTTCTATGAATTGCTTGGTGGTGCCTCAGCAGAGGAGAAACAAATGCTGCAATTGGATGACGAGATATCCTATAGATATATCTCTAGATACATGGCCGCCTCAGGTAATGAAGCAACCCAGTTCAATCGCCTAAAACAGGCAATGAAAGCACTTGGTATCAACAAAAAGTATCGAGCTCGCATTTGGCAGTTTCTAGCTTGCTTATTACACTTTGGACAACTTGAATTTGATCATGATCCTACGATACAAGAAGCGCCTTTTGTCAGAAATGCCGAAACTTTGGATCTCTGTGCTGATTTCCTCGGTGTAGATCCTCAAGCTTTAGAGAACATCTTAACTTATAGGACACAGATTGTGGGAAAGGATGTGACAACTGTTATCTTAGATACAAGTGGGGCTGCTCAGCAAAGAGATGAAATCGTTAAATCGCTATATTCATTATTGTTTTCCTGGCTAGTTGAGTTCATCAACAAAAAGTTATGCAACAATAATGTGCATAATTTCATCGGTATTCTGGATCTACCGGGGCCTAGACTCCACCTAGCAAATTTCGACTCCTTCTGTATAAATTTGGCTAATGAACGACTTCAAAACTTTTGTCAATACTCAATCTTTGAAGAAGACATCGAAGAGTATCGCACCGATGGCTTAGCTGTGATCGATGTTCCTTATTTTAACAACCAACCATGTGTCGAGTTACTCACAAGAAGCAAACATGGTATATCTCATATTATAGATAAGCATGCTAAACTAAGTACTTCCACGGATAAGAACCTGCTTGATGCTATCATAAAACACAGCAACAACCACGCCTCCTTTGGTATTAAGCAATCTGAAACAAACCAAAAGTTATTCTCCATCCAACATTTCGCAGGCCAAGTTGCATACAATCCCGATGGGTTCCTGGAGGCTAACAAGGATTTTTTGAATGCAGATCTAGTGCAGTTGATTAGGGGAAATGAAACAACTCCTGCGTCATATAACACATTTGCTGTAGAGCTGTTTACCAACGATACTATACACATTGAGTCACATCCAACCTTTTCAAATGCAATTATGAATGCTCAACAATCCACAGGTCCTTTGCGTGTGCCATCAATGCGAAGAACCAAATCAACAAAACGAAAGACCAATTTAGAGCAGGATATCATAGACGAGAAAAAAGATGGTTCCAAGTATAAAGGGGTGGATAAAACAGTCCTGTCTCAACTTAACAAATCTTTGGACGAATTGTTTGATACATTGAAAGAGACTATGCCTTGGTTTGTCTTCTGTATCAAACCTAACGATAATGCAGCACCAAATCAGTTTGACAGTCAACGAGTTCGAACACAAGTTCGCGCTTGGGGGATTCCACAGATTTGCCAGCGCTCAGAGACACATTACACAAGCTTTATGCTCCACGAAGAGTTTTTGGAAAGATATGCAGATGTCCTCTCTTTCGAAAACATAGACAAATCAGCAAGTGTAAATGAACAATGCCAAAGTATAATCTCTCTATCTAATTGGACTACAAAAGAAATCGCCTTGGGCGATTTGAAGGTTTGTAGCATTGTCATACATATTTAAAAAGAAATCGTTTGTTCTGACTACTCAATTCATAGATATTCATTAGTGAGACTCTTTGGGAGGAATTGGAAAACAAATTGCGTAATATAGAGAAAGCAGAACAACGAAAGCAAAAAGATGAAAAACGAGTCGCAGAGAACATGGCTTCTCTTTCTGTCCCTCCTGTAATTGGTATGGAAAGAAGCCAAAGCTCCGATACCCTCTCAAATGCATCCTATGGGTCCAATACGGACTTTTTGCTCTCACGAAACAACCAAGCTCAGACAGATTATACAGATCGACGACAGGATGTTGCTAGCACTGCTCTTAATGCTGGCTTGCCTTTACCACCAGGCATGGCTCATTCAGCTTATACTGATGATCAGCGCTCATTTCTGTCTGATGATGATCAAAAGCAAAGTAGTTATCATGATTTTGAGTCACAATACAGCTCAGAAGCATATGGCAAGAACAATGCACTCAAAGACATAGTTTCAAAACGAACAGTTGAAGAAGTACCTCTACCAGAGGAAGATAACCATGTGTCTCGAGTTCGTCGCAACTGGCTCAATTTTGTGTGGTTCATGACTTGGTGGGTCCCTGCACCCTGTTTAGTGATGTGTGGTAGAATGAAGCGTCCCGATATTCAAATTGCTTGGCGTGAAAAATTTACACTATGTCTATGTATCTTTTTGACATCAGCGTTTGTCATTTGGTTTTTGGTGTTCTTCGGTGTACTTATTTGTCCGCACCAAGATGTCTTTTCTGTTTCCGAGCTCCAAAGTCATTCAGGATCAGATGATGCTTATGTATCTATTCGAGGAGAAGTATTTGATTTAACTAAGTTTGCACCTCATCATTGGGCTGCGCAGGTTATTTCAGCATCTAGTATTCTCGCCTACGGTGGAAAAGACGTCTCTCAGCTATTTCCTGTCCAAGTATCTGCTTTATGCTCAGGTGTTACTGGCACGGTTTCCCCTTATGTGTCTCTTGACTACAATGTCAATGTAACAGACTCAAATTCAGAATACCACAATTTTCTCCCATACACAGGTGACTCACGTCCTGATTGGTATTTTCAACAGATGACACGGCTTCGAAAAAACTACAAGCTGGGAACAATGGGTTATACACCTAAGGATATCGCACATCAAGCTGTCAATCCTGTGGATTTGAATGGGCAAAAGACAATTCGACGTTGGGCTATACTAAAAGACAACATTTATGACCTTTCAACTTATGTGTCTGGCGGGCGTCGCCTTCTCCTGCCTGAAGGTGTTGGTGCTCCAAGCGACGCTAATCTGGATTTTTTGCACAATGATGTAGTCTTGCTGTTCAACCAACACTCTGGTCAAGATATTACAGAAAAATGGAACGCTTTGAATCTAGATGCAGATGTAAAATACAGACAAGAAGTATGTTTGAGAAACCTTTTCTTTGCAGGCACAGTTGATCAACGTAATTCTGCACGTTGCTTATTTGCAGAGTATTTCTTGTTGATTGTCACTGCATTCCTCTGTTCTGTTATTGTCTTCAAGTTTTTGGCTGCTCTTCAATTCAATACCTGGCGAGATCCTGAAAAGCACGAGAAGTTTGTTATTTGTCAAGTACCTTGTTATACAGAAGGAGAAGATGAACTTAAGAAGACTATCGATTCAATCAGTGCTTTGCAGTACGATGATAAGCGCAAGTTGCTATTTATTATTTGTGATGGTATGATTATTGGTGGAGGCAACGATCGTCCCACACCTCGTATTGTTCTTGATATCCTTGGTGTAGATCCTAACATTGACCCTGAAGCTCTGTCTTTCTTTTCTGTGGGTGAAGGCCAAAAGCAGCACAACATGGGTAAAGTGTATTCTGGTCTCTATGAATGTCGTGGCCATGTAGTTCCATACATAGTCGTATCCAAGGTAGGAAAACCTACTGAAAGACAGAAACCTGGTAATCGTGGCAAGCGTGACAGTCAGTTGATCCTGATGAACTTTCTCAACAAGGTCCATTTCAATTCTCCTATGACACCATTTGAGCTCGAGCTGTATCATCAAATCAAAAATGTTATAGGAGTTAACCCGAGTTTTTACGAATATGTACTTATGGTAGATGCCGATACTGAAGTCATGCCAGATGGCTTGAACCGAATGGTGTCTGTGTTTGCTCATGATTCAAGAATCATTGGTTTATGTGGTGAAACAGTGCTGTCAAACGAAAAGGATAGTTGGGTTACCATGATTCAAGTCTATGAATATTTCATTTCTCACTACTTGATCAAGGCATTTGAATCACTGTTTGGCTCGGTTACCTGTCTACCAGGTTGCTTTTGTATGTACCGTATTCGTTCTCCTCAAAAAAATAAGCCTCTGTTGATTTCCAATCAGATCATTAATGATTATGCAATCAACAAGGTCGATACCCTGCACAAGAAGAACTTGCTCCATTTAGGTGAAGATCGTTACTTGACTACTCTAATTCTAAAACATTTCCCCAATTACAAGACAAAATTTGTTCCTGATGCTAAGTGTGCGACAGTTGCTCCTGATCAATGGAGTATTTTGCTATCTCAGCGTCGTCGATGGATCAACTCAACTATTCATAATCTTGGTGAACTGGTTTTCTTACCACAACTATGTGGTTTTTGCTGTTTCTCTATGCGTTTTATTGTAATGCTAGATTTGTTTAGCACTCTAGTTCAGCCTGCCATTGTAGGTTATTTAATTTATCTTATATATACACTAGCTACCTCTACATCGGGTGTACCAATCATGTCAATCCTCACGATTGCAGGTGTCTATGGCTTACAAGCTCTCATCTTTTTGCTTCATAGAAAATGGGAGCACATCATATGGATGATTGTTTCTATCTTTGCTATTCCAGTCTTTTCCTTTTTGATTCCTATTTATTCTTATTGGCATTTTGATGACTTTTCTTGGGGAAACACTCGTGTCGTTATGGGTGATAAAGGTAAAAAGCTCGTTATGGCTGACGAAGGAAGATTCGATCCTAGGACTATCCCAACTATGACTTGGGAAGAATACGAAAGAAGCATGTTTGAAGATGAAATGAATGGAGAAGGCGCATACTTTGATGACAATGCATCACAAGGGTCTCGAGGGACTTACCGCTCAGGTTACACCCAAGGTACTTATTATAGCCAGCAAAGCTATGCAAACAGACCAGGCCAATATGGTCAAGCAGCATCTGTTGATCAGTCCTTGATGATGCGCCATCCTGCTCCTTTATCTGCTAGAAGTATGTCTCCTGCTCCTAACAATAGCTCATTTGGATATCAACAGAGTGTGTCTGGATATACTTCTGTTTCCTCTCATAGAATGAATTTGCAACCTTCACTGACTGCAGGTCAATACAGCCAAGCTCAGGCGCCATTTCGCTAATAGCCAAATAGAGTGAATATCAAGATATCACTATATATTATAATTTTGTTTTGTTTTGTTTGATCCATTATACTAAAAATCGAAACCCTTCTAGAACCCACTTAATTTTGAATAAACGGCTAATATGCCAAAATGCTTAATTCTGTATAAATAGACAAAAAACGCTTTTTGGAATTCTCAAACCTCTAAGTAGTCTAGTTGAACAGAATGTTTGAATAGGTTTTTCAAGAAATTTGGGAGCGCGATCTTTTTGTAACTAGCTACACTGCGATTTGAAAATCCCTGAAATTTCCATTAAATTTCCATTCCGAAATAATTGGAATATTTCACGGTTGTCACTTCAAAAACCTTGAAATCCCGAATTTTTTCCCGACTTTCATGGATTTCTTAGCAGAAGAAATAATGGATTTCATTGAAATTCAAAAACAAATGTACCGGATTTCATGAGTTTTTCTGGCTGTAGATAATGGATTTCATGGATTTTCTCCCGAATTTCAGTGATTTTTTAGCAGCGAAAATAATAGATTTCATGGATTTCTATAAATTAATGTACCAGATTTCATGAATTTTTTCACGCTTAAAACAATGGATTTCATGGATTTTTTTCTATTGATAGATGGTTGCTATTGGTCGTTCGGGCTACTTATTGCACGCTTGCAATGCTCATATAAATAAATAAATTTGGATATAATAATAGGGGGGTTCAGTGATGTACAAATCCGAGATACAATTTCTCATTTCAATTTGAGTTTGAAAAATAAAGCCAATCAAATCGAATGTATCTTTAGAAGAATGAGTGCCCCTAAAACTTTTTAGGTACAAACTCTTGTCACAACAATATAGCAGGCTACTCAAACGAATTTCAAGCCAATAAAAATTGTTAAAAGTTTATACTCCGAATTTGAAATGAGGATTGATTTTTTGAAATGGAAAAAAGTGCTACAAATATAGGGTTTATGGTACAATTCCATTTATTGGTCAAAATTAAAACTCAAATTGAAATGAGAAATTGTATCTCGGATTTGTACATCACTGAACCCCCCTAATGATTGCTTTATTATAAAAGTACAAAAGAAAGAGAATTGTAGTAAAGAATTAATGTCTTGCCTAATAGAAACTATTTAATAAATCATGTAAAGCCATTTCTTCTAGAATCTGCCTTACCTTCTTTTGGCTTTTATGGACTCTGGTTGATCCTTGCTTTTAAGACAGAGCATTACGTGTTAATTACTGCGAAAATAGTTCATTTGGTGCTTACCTCAAGTATTCTTCTCTGTACTTGTTGAGGTATAACTTCTTCACCTTCATTCTCACTATTATTCCTACGAAAGTAAAAGATATATGTCAACAAACATGTCAAAGCTTTCACGACATTGAGCTTACATTGCCTCGGAAGTGTCCAAGTTGCCAAATCTGTTTTGGTAGCCTGCTGCTGCCAGTGTCTTCACAATCCAGTTACTCGCACATAGTCCTATGTCTATACGATGAGTTTGCTGGTCTAACTCGAAGCTTGAGTGCACACCTTGCTTCTGACCGTAGTTGGCACACGTTTTCAAATTGGGAGGCATGTCGTGATAGAGGCTTACTATCACTTCATTGATCCTCTCAGTGCAGCATGTTTACAGTGTTAGTTAAGATATCTTTATGTTAAAGAAAGTTGTTGAGAAGAGAAGATGAGAATAAAAGATAAGAAAAGACTTGATGCTGGGGTATGATTTTTTATAACCATGTGTTTCAGAGTGAATCATATCGAATGATCATTTATTTTGATTAACAATGCCGTGCAAAAAATCGACAGGTTGCTTAGACACAGCTAAGTATAGCATAAGATACTATGTTTATTATAATATGTGGATCAGGAGAACATAAAGAAGAAGGCTCTCGAGTTTGAGTGCTTGTCAAGAAATTCTAACATCTGCTTTTCGTCAAATTAATTATTAGCCATTGTAAAATGATTGTATTTAAAAGAATTTGATGCTTAGGCCAAACATGTTTCTTGATGCCTTTTACTCTATGTCTCTTACTTTATGCTTTCTCCTTATAGCTCATATTCTATGCCTTGCAATCTATGTCTAGTATATCAGTCAAAACCAATGAAGAAAAAAAAAAACTTAAAATCAAAAATAAACTTATGAAAAAAGTTTTAGAAGAATAAAATAATTTTTATAGTGACAACCAGGATATTTAATGGAAGTCATGGATTTTTAAATTGCAGCTATATAGTTTTCTCTTTTCTAGCACAGCTAATCTTCGTTATGAGCTATTGATTTCTTTTTGGCTCTTGAATGTAGCGAGGTCAGTTTGGGCTACCAATTATCCACTATGGTACGTTTGCAACCGCAGAGATAATCGAAAAACGCTCTCGTGTCAAAGAGATTAAATATAGAAGAATGACTAATTCCTGAATATATTGAAGTGATAGTTTTGCCAAAAAAATACTCAACGATTAAATGGTACTGTTGATAAAAATTAATGTTTTCAGGGACTACACTGCAAAAAAAAAAAGTATAGACTTTATATGGATTTCAGCCTAAATCCGCATTAAATCCAAAGTTTGGATTTATGACATAATTCTAGATTAAATCCATATAAAATTCACAGTTTTTTCTCTGCTAAAAAAAAATATAGATTTAAGACATAACGAGCATATTACAAACCGCACCTCCATTGCGGTAATAAAATTGAAATAACACTACGTCCACTTACGTAAGTGGACGTAGTGTTATCCTTCATTTAACGCTTCTTGGACAAATTTTTCATACAGAAGAAATACTTAGTCTGAAAGCATATATAGTATATAATGTTCGAAAATATTACGGCCTTATGGTATATAATGTTCGGGTCCAAAAAGCCAAAAAGCCAAAAAGCAAATCAGAAGACTATCTTCAAGGGAGGTTTAGCAGAAGCATCAGTTTTTTGATCTATCAATTCGGATAAAACCACTGTGTCTGTCATTTTCTTTTTTAGTAAGCGATACTCTTGGAACAAAAATGTTTTATGAATGTGTTTCTGTAGACATATACGAATATTTGTTTCGTTTCTTTTTAGTGTGCTACAGGGACCTTTTAAGAAGTGAAGGCGAAATATACGCGGGCGAGCTCCCGAAGAGTGAAAGTCAAAATACTTGCTGTACGTTATTTAGACATAAAGTACAAATTCTTAATTACAGCTATTGTACGATCAGACACGCGTAATACTGTTATGCAAAAGATTGTTATTATAAAAAAAAAGGGCATTGGCGATACTCTTGCTCCAAGATGTAAGTCATAAGCTTAATCTACTGATAAAACTCCAGAAGTCTGGTTATATTCATGACTTTATGTGAATTAAAAATCACATGTTTTCTGCTCAAAAAAGTTTAAGACTTTTACATTAATTGCAACAATTCAATCTATGTTCTGAAGCTATGTTTTTTTGAAGATATAGCAATTCACGATTTATTGTATAAAGAGCTCAAAATCTTACCAAATCTGACATTTGCTACTAGGATTCATCAATTGACTTTGGACATTACACTTGAAAGCACTAGCAAATTCAGGACTATTTTGTACAGCAGCATTAACTCTTGTTCTAGGAGGAGAGTGTACATCATTCCGTATTCTTTGAAGGGCCATTTCAGGACGCATGTTATTACACCATGCTCGTCCAAAGTTTATGAAGAACAGCTGCTCCGGTGAGAAATTTTCTAATTGAGGCAAATTCATGTTTTTGTGAGGTTCTTCTATCAGAGACCTACGCATTGACATTAAAGCAGCATTAACACCTCCGTTGTCAGCTAGGTTTTCGCCCAAGGTCATCTTTTTGAAGAACAAAAAGGAGGGTATTTTAACAATTGTTATCTCAATGTATACACAATCATTTTACCTTTCCGTTCACATGGTACTCTGTATTGTTATTTCCTTTTACTGAAAACTTACTGTACTGATCAATAAAACATTGACTCTTTGAATCGAAAGCCTTGGAAGTTGCATCTGTCCACCATTCATTCAGACGACCATCGCCATCGTACAAACGACCGGAATTATCAAAAGCATGCTGTTCTTCTAAGGTGAGAATGGAGTCGACTAAGCATAACGAATTACACATCTAGACTTACAGTAATTTCATGACCAATTACAACACCTATACCACCATAATTGAGATACTGAGGAAGATCCGAGTGATAAAAGGGATTTTGCAATATACCGGCTGGTACTACGATTTCGTTGAAGACGGGCGTGTAATATGCGTTTACTTCATGAGGAGTCATGTACCATTCAGCCTTGTCAACTTCTTCAGCGACCTTCTTCCATTCGTTCTTGACATTCCATAGACGAGCAGATTTCTGAGAATTAAAATAGCTTGAAGGATCAGTGGTAATTGACGCATAGTATTTACCCAAAGAGTCAGAAGAGCGAACATCTGGAGCCATTATGCTGTAAGCTTCTTTGTGTGCAATTTTTTTTACTTTGTCTAAAGCGCGAGCCTTTGTTTCACTGTCAAGCCAGTCCACAGCATTCAATCGTTCGGACCAAGATTGTTTGATGTTTTCCATGAATTCAGAAACTTGCTTACGTTGCCTTTCTCCACCAAAATTTTTCATAACAAAATAACGTCCTAGTAATTGGCCAAAAACCCTACTGGTAGAACTTATACAAGTGCGTGCACGAGAGGGGGGAGCAACAGTTCCGCTTGCAATCTTGCTATACATTTTTCGATAAGCTTCACGAGTTTTCTTGTCGACAGTGTCAATGTAGGACATGATAACCTTTATCGTAAGGAACTCTCTCATTGACTGAGTTGAAATAGCATCTGCGCTAGTAGGGCTATTTGCAATCCAATCGTTTAACGCTTCTATAAACCGAGGTGTTACTACAATAATTTTTTCTGGTAAAGATGCATCATCTGGTATGAGATGGCGGAAAAACTTGATCCAATCAATAGCAGGGTACTTTTGATGAAGTTCAGCAATAGACATAGGGTTATAAAGATCAAGAGGGTTTTGCAATTGTTCGCTATTTGTAAATAGAAGCTTTAATAAAGCTTTATACAACTCAAATTGAAAAGCACCTTACTTTGGAACTGTTATCTTGGCAAGTTTAGTTTCAAATTCTATGAACCTATCAACCATGGCTTCAATGTCTTTTTCATTTAAAAGACTCAGATCGTTTTCTAACACCTTCTGCCGCCTTATACTAGCTAGAGGATCATTTTCTGCAGGCTCACCTAAAATCAGAGTTAAGAGAGAGATAAGACCTTCGCGATAGTTTGACAAAGCTTCTGGCTGTTCGTAATATTCGCGCGAAGGAAGACTGAGCGAAGGTTGGGCTATATTAACTGAGTTTTGCTCTGGCTTACGGTCATCTGGCCCAACACCACTAGAGAATAAAGGATACATGCCTTCTTTACCCAGGTGAATGAGAGCATCTGTGAGTTGCTTTGCGTAATCTAATGAAAACCTATCATCGACAGCACTGGCATTGTATCCAAGCTTTTTAAGCATTGAAGCGATTTCTGAATAAATTGGTGTGGGACCTAGGCTGTCAATAGCAGGCTCGTTTATACATGATTGATAAAAGTCCTTGATTTTGTTGAAGTTCTCCCGATCTTTGGCTATCTGTGTGCTGTTGAGGAAATCTGTGCTGTTTACTTTGGCTTGCTTTAGGTCTTCAATTAATGAATCATAGTTATTCTCAAGCATATGAGTAAGATCGTCCAAGTTATTGTTTCTGAGAACAGCAAACGTTCCTGTAGCTGAAACATTAATTTAAAAGAAGTCAGAAAATACTTTCTATGGAAAAAGTTATGTAATGATGTCTCTCAACCTGATTCTGCATCTGGGATAGGGTTCACTTTTGACCATCCGCCGCCTATGTACAGGCAAGTTAGATTACTTTTTGTTTATCTCTTTGTGAACACACTTACATGTATATTGATAAAAATCACTGCATGGATCAGCATTTAAATCTAAGTCATTTAAAATTGACTTAGATGCATCCTTGCATACTTGAGTGCTACATATGTCAGTTCTGGCCAAGAGTTGGCTAGAATGAACACTAAGTGAATCTGGTAATAAACTGCCAATCATGTATTTGAAGAGCTAAAAAGGTACTTTCAGCATGCATAAGGATCTCGCGTTTATATACTTTATCCGGGCTTTTCCTGACAACAAATAGTTGGAAAATACTTGATATTTTGTTCTGGCCATGCAATTGTCATTCGACAGTTGGATTTAAAATGTCGGACAAAAGCGACAACTTCCTTTTACAGATAAAACAATGCTAACTTTCTTTTTACACATTTTTTTTATTCATCACTTGATATTCATTGTTTATTGACTTTAATCTAATACTTGTTGACGGTATATTTAATGAGCCACGACACCAAATTGATTTCCAGCTTAGTGAACAGAATAGTTGTTAGAGTACGTAGTATCAATATGTAATGCTTACTGAGACTGAAGCTACTATTATAAGTAGCTCCCTAGTAGTAACAATTCAAAAGCGGGTATTTTTGAAAGTGATCCACTATCACAGCAAACGTAAACACTGTTCGAGTTATCAAAAAGTCTTTCTTTATTGACGTTTCGAACCACTGATTACACTTTCTTTCTTTATCTCGTCTTGGATTGTTTTTTTTTCTTGACGCATGATTAACAAATATTTTTTGACTACTTGACGTCAGTGGTACGTGGATAATCTCACAAACAAAGAAAAACACAGTTTCATACAAAGCATTAATTTCATAAAATATTAAATAGTGAATATGCTAGTTGATTTGTCAGAGTATAGGATATCAGCCATTGCATCAAGCATTGTCAATGCTATTGACGACATGTCTAGAGTATAATTTATTCAGCATCGATAGTTAATATGCTGATATATTTTGTGTATAGTCATCTTATCTTAAGGCAGATGAACAAGCTTCCAACGATCTAATGTGCTCTCAGCTATTTCTACTTCGGGTACTTTCATCGTGTATGCAGAATCACTGGAACTTCTGCCAAAAAGAAAAAGTATCGCAAGAACCTTCTCAACAACCACAAAGCGTTTTGATGCACGGGCGTCCTACAGTAGACGAGTTTAATGCAACTATGAGCGGCAATTGGCTACTAGCAAGAAATTCACCTTCCATGTCTGTTAATCCTCCTCCTCTTGAGGAAAACCTTGCCAACCATATACTTCATATTATGTCTCGCTTTGTTCATCAAATCGATGACTCGCACGAAAAACATAGCAGATTAGTAATTAATCATTCGACATTGGCATGCTTCTCTTACTCAGCTGACAATGCTCCTGTTGATAACATAAAAGGCTGCATGTATGAGGCAGCAAGTAGAATCATATCCTATATAAGTGCAAGTAACTGGAATATTGTGTTTTCAAACATAAAGAGCTGTCTCCTTAATTCAGTAGCAGGCGTGGAAGAAACACCTGAAATGATGGGAGTCATACTTTTAGAATGTGCTTCGTTGGATAGCAAGAGATTGAGCGAAGTCCTAAAAGGTAGGTTTATCCAACAGTATTCAGTACAGCTTTTGACTTTTGATCTGTGCTCTATAAAGAATTATGTAATTGTACATTAAATTTGAAGAAGCCTGCGCAACAGCTAGTAGCTATTACACTTAGAAGGGCAATTTGGCATTGGCTTGAGAACTACACGGCAGAATTTGTTCTACTTTGCCGTCAACATGGACGGATCGATGGGTCTCCAGAGATACTGTTCGATATATTTAATTCGCTTGCAGATACGACTGCCCGAAAGGCTATTTTCTGGCCTGTTCAAACTATGTTGTTAGTGCTTTGCCCTGACATGATGCTTTCTTCATCACTGATCATTGGTCATAAGAACAACAAAAAGGTAATTTTGCTCAAGTTTTTCAATACAAATATGCTGACCAATTAAAATCCTAGTCAGCGTTCTTTGAATTGCTTAGAAAAGCAATGAAAGGAGAGAAAATGGCAGAACTGGCTGCAGTTTGCTATGTAGATTTACTTAGAGCAGCAACGTATGCTTCAGAGGAAGAAGCATATGAAATCCGTCAAATAGTTCCTGATGTAGAAAACGAGTTGATGGATAAGCTGTTTACTTCAAATCGTAGTACAGAAACGGATTTCATTAGCAATAGCTTGGGCATCTATATTGATCGTAGAAATTTAAAATCGGATTGTATAGTAGCTATGTTCCGACTGGATATCGAGAAGACCGTCAACACAATAATTCCTGCTTGTTTTGACTCCTCAAACCGTACGCTCCTTAAGCTTAGCATCGTCAAAGCAGCAGTAGCTATGGCTTCAGAAGAGAACAGATTGCCGTGGGTTTCTACTATTTCATCCTTGTACAACCCGCTTTGTCAACGCATAAGGACCCTTTTTTGGAACTTGTTGATAGAGATCTGAGAGAAAAAACCAATTCGAACACCACACAAACTATCTCTTCAAAAAAAGTCTCTTTAAACAGCATTGAGAAGCGAATAAACCAAAACAAGAGAGACATCAGTTCTTCTGCACTAGAGCATCAAGAAATTATTTTAGATATCTTAATTTTGTATCAGATAGATCCTCAGTTTGCAATTCTTGTAAGTAAACGAGCTCATTTATAATGGCATAATTCACAATAGGTAACCATTTGTATAGGGTGATAATTATGATAGGCCTAATCAGAATGCAGCAACCATATTAGCCATTACAAACTGCTTAACGAGTTCAAGTTCGGTAATAAGACATGCAGCATCAAATTGTTTACATAAACTTCATAGAGACGATCTCATTTTACAATGGGGAAAATCAGACCAACATATGGACTTTTTCTGGAAGATTTCCTCTGAAGTTCTGTTTGCGATAGCTAAGCAATTACTTGATACTGTGGAAGGAATTTGTGGT
>JAIWNI010000102.1:0-100464 GCA_025331435.1 Choanephora cucurbitarum | reverse complement strand
GTTTAATTCTCCTGACTTAACAGATACATCATCCGGGAAAAAAGAGTGCGCTAATTATTTTATTTTTTTTCCACACAACTATTGACTTTATTGACCACTCAGGTTAAACATTATCTTTTTATTTATAAACAATTATATGGGCAACTCTATGGAGCATAAGTCAAATTGTATGAACTAAACTAAATGAAAAAGGGTGGAATGGGGACAAAAAAACCCAGCAGAAAACAACGAAAAAGGGGAAAAAGAGGAAAGAGAAAAAAGAAAGAGACAGCAACAGAGTACTGAGACGACTTTAGAACCCAACGGATGGGAACTTTGATACTCACTTACCATCGTGGTTGCGCAATGAGTAGACTAAAGAGGTCATTTCGTCTACGAGGAGGACGATGAGGAAGCCACGATCCTTGTGGATCGGATTCAGGAGCGATAGTAGCAAGAGGATGCACCAGAGAGTCAATCGCATGGAGCAACTGGAGCAGAGCAGACCAAAAGGGTGGTGGACCAGTTGAGGCCTTTACAGGCAGAGAGTTGAGGGCATGGTCGATCAGGTGAGCGCCAGCAGGAGGAGAGGGGAGAGCAGAAAGGAGTTCAGAGTCAAGTGCGCGACAAGACAAGAAATGATCTCTTGAAATGAAGGCACCAGAGAGACAAGGGCATTCTTCACGAAGCGACCCAGACGCCAACGAACAAGCCGACTGCGAGCAGTGGTTGTCATGGGGAGGTAGAGGATTGGATCCGGCTTATAAGTGCACGGACGACAGGCACGCAAGAGGACAGAGCGACCAAGAGAAGCTTGTTTTGCCATTTGGGGTTGAATTGATCCTGCCAATATCGTCTAAAGTGAGCACGAAGCTCAGCATTAGAGATAGGCTGTGGATCGGGGAAAGAGAGGTAGAGAGCATTCTGTTGAAGAAGTTTAACGAGGCGAGGGTACCGCAGTTGATCATATAAGAGCACAAGCAAGCAGTCATCAGGGAGGTATTGTGCACGTAGAGCGTATCTAGTGACAAGGACATTGTACCTATGAATCATGGCAGGCAGGCAAGTGATGTGTTTTGCTACTTGGAACCAAGAGCCACCAATGAACACACGGACCAGCCGGTTTTGGATGTCATCGAGCTGTTTCATATCTGTGTGAGAGATACAGGCAATTTATTGACCACTCAAATTACTCTTATCAAATGAGAAAGTCATATCCTTACGGCATTCCTGATGGGAAATCCCTTTCAGAAAAAACGTCGAAGACACTCAAAGCTGATATTCTACTCGCTGATGTACCTCTAATTGATTACTCTGATTTTGATAAAGTCATTAGTCAATATTTAAAGCAACAAGATTTGGATGATGATCAAGGAGAAGTGTTCAAGGCAGTTATAACAGCTTTCAAGACAATATCAGCCAAACACAGAAACATATCGATAAAGAAATACGTAGGAAACGTAAAGAACTACTATTGTTCACACAAATTCCAATTGCTTGAAAAAGATAAAGAGAATCGACGCGACGCAGATATTGTAGCAGCTGAAGAGGTCTCAAGGGGTATCTCCCGTGGTAGAAAAAGATTAGCGGAACAGCAACCGAACATAAAGAAACACCAAGAAAAGACTTTGAAAACTAGCACGCCTTCACCTTTGTCATCATCCGTGTCTAGCTCTTCTTACCGTTCTACTGTACCTTCCTCTCCTTCTATGTCAAGATTCTTAAATCCAGATACCGACACAGCTATCGATATTAATAAAATCAGGAGTAATCTCAAGGAAGAAGCCAAAACGTTGCATGATATCTTTGCAAGAGGAACTGTTCTCGAGCCTGCCCAGTTCAAGCGAATGAGCCTTGGACTATCATCGATTATTGACTTTAGTGATACTGACCAAGATTCACAGAAGACACTGTCAGCTCAAAGATGGGGTCCTCTTTATGAATATTTTAAATCCATTTATCAAACTCGTACGTACCATCTTCCCAAGGGTTTGAAGGTCACATGGATTTTGTTGTCTGCATTTTGTCTCCAGAATAATTCCACTGTAAAAGCCAAGCAATATATCAGACAGGTGATGGATACCAAGTATAAAAGCAAGGGTCCACATTCCGAGAGCATCAAAATCTTAAAAGTGTTTGATTTCATGGTAGACTTATATGATGAAAATGCATGGATATTCGATGATAAACAAAAAAGGTCTGAAATCGATTTTTTGGCTGTAATCTGGAACCCTCTGTTAAGAAAAATGGCTAATATTCACAACAACATCATTCTGGTAAAAGGAGGTGAATGCACCAATCCATACACTCAGTTTATGAAAAGCATCATGTACAGTAATCAGGACAAAGTGATTGGTCATAGGATAGATTTGAGATTCGTTGCCAACAGCTCTGATGGAAATGATATCGATGTTGGTGCATTCGAAGCAGCAAACGCACTCCCCTCTGAAAAAAAGAAGGCATATGACGCTGCTAAGCTATTAATCGAATCAAAAGACGTGGTTGATTTATCTACAAACAGTACCATTAACGTTGAAGATATACGCATGCTGTCGGGAACAGGTTTCCAAGTTGGTGGTTTGGCTTGCCAAACAAGCTCCGTTTATTTGTATCGAAAATATGTGTACATTGCCCTCCCTCGGTTTTCTTTTGGAATCCCTGCTAATATTTTATCATTGGAAGGTTTTGGGGATACTTTTGAAAGCATGATGACTCTTATTATTGAAATGGAGGAACTGGCGAGTTTGATAAAGAAGAGCAGCGAGTTTTTCGATAGTGACCACCGTTCATTCAAATATACTCCACCTGCCTTTACTGATGACATATTTGTTGATTATTCGACCTGGATTGCGCCAAGTTGGTATCCCCCCTATTAGAAAAGATCAAAAAAAGTCAAAGGTCCCGGAAGATAATGAACATCCTCAGAGTCTATCGCCACAACAGCAAATGCCACATCGTTAACATATGATCCAAATTGCGTCGATGAATATGGCTGGGTACAAGTTGGAAATGAATGGTATAATGTCTCGGCAAAGATATTCCTTGATGAGCACCCACTTCATCACGACCAAGAAAATCAACCTGTTCTTAACTAGTATTTTATCATTTTATTTATCTACGTAGACATATAGCTTTTTTTTTTGAAAGAAGCGAAACTTTCTACCATAAGCACAATCAAGCATACAGTTAATGTTGGTTTGATCATTGTCTTTTGTGTTGGTCATTAAATATTTACCCAAATCCATGATAGGAAGTTGTATATATTCTTGTACCTATCGTTGAATAAAACACCATTTCAAGATCCTTAAAGTCCATAGCCTAGAGGCTCAGAGACGTTCCTTTCAATACACTTCTCAGGTGACTGATAGACTAGCGAGTGCCTTGTCTTAAGAGACAGATTTTTTTGTTTGAGCCATCTCATGTAAATTACCTAACTGAACACAGGAATGTATTTTTAGCTATTCTTAATGAACACAGTCAAGAAGAGTAACCATTCATCATGTGTTGTGTTGGCGTTCTTTTCTTTTTCAGGTCTCTTCAAATCATTTCATTTATAAGCATAAATAAAGCTACATAGAAATCCAAGAAATTATGCTTGGGCATTATCTTCTGTTGGAACGATAGAATGAAATAATCCTGCAAAATTATTTGCCTCTACACCAATGGCAGCTTGAATAATACTATACTCTTTCGTATTTCGTATACATATATTATGAATCAACAGAAGCAATTTTTGATGCTATGAAAAGCTTTTACTGTTGACATAAAAAACGTTGCGCTTGATACTACCATCACAAACTAAAGTAAGTTTATCCTTCAAGGAATAGATTATTGATTCTGAACCGTTTTCAAGCATTTCTCAGAGAAAGAAAAGGTCGAAATTGCTGCAATAAGTAGCACTAAGATATGTCATGAAGATGGTAACAATATTATTTTGATCCTTCTTTCTGGAGCCCACCCAATGTCAATATGATACTGGAATAAATCACTAAGTTTCGCATCATACAAGTCAACAACATGACCTTTTGAATGCTCATCATCAGAGTATTACACTTTAAAGTAAATGATGTTGAAATCGTTGTTTTTGAGTGACAACTTACAATATAAAGAAAAGAGGACAACACAGCTCAAACTTCTGGACACCCAAAATATCTGTCCTCACCCATAATTTGTGTGACTGTGTTGATGTCTTTTAACGTGTATTATGGATTGCTCTTTGTTCTTTCTTAGTAGAGTAAACACATAAATATACCAAAAATGAGCAACAACGGTACCGAAAGCAAGAACGCCACCTTACCAAACGAACCTGCAGAAACAGCTACTTCGAATTTAAAGCAGATCCTTGCCAGATCGAAACTCACAAACAATAAGATCCTCTCTCAAGAACTACCAACCATTGAAAGAGGATTAAGCCAGATTGAATCTCAATCAAAGAAGCTTTCTTCTAAAGCAAAAAGCACCGAAGAACCAGTGGACGTGAGAGCGTAAGTTTATGACTACATCCTATTTTTGTTCATAAGCTAAAGCATATCTTAGACACTATTTCTTGGCTCAAGGTGGCGTGAATACGCATGTACTGATGAAAGAGCTTGGGACGATTCACTTGGGAGGACTTGAGGAGCATAGACAGCCTATTCAAGATACTGATGTTGAAAAACATATCGAGCAACAAAGTACAGAGACCGTGATTAAAATCATTGAAGATGGACGCCAGGAGGTATATACCAAGTAGACTTCTTTTATTTTTGCATGCCATATTAACCATCCATTAGATTATGCTTGGATCAGACAAACTGTTTACAAATGATCTAGATAGTTACTGGCAGGCAACTTTGATCAATGAGCTCAATGTGAGTGCATTCGATAGATCTTCTATCACTTTATCTAAAACAAAGTTTGACCCAACACGTGTCGCTTCCGCTGGACATTATGCAAACGAATAAACAATCTTTTCGTTTTTCTTACATCTGCGTTCACTATTTCATTTTGAGAAGTAAAGAATTATAGAAGCAAAATTGAATGATGAGAAAGCCGCTTACTATAACTTCAATCTTTTATTTGTAAATTGATGCTTTCAATCCTGTGAATACCGATGGTCACATACATCAAGCCTCATTTTTACCCTGAAGTACAGTTAAACAAATGATGCCGATTTATGTTGCCAAAAACTGTGAATCGACTGTTGTGAACAAGGAATTCTTTTCGAATATAAACAACAACGTACAAGGCCAACTGACCTGCGTTCTTACTTAAGAAAATCAAAAGTCAATTCAGTCATTAACATTACTTAAGCAATTGGTTACAAACAATTGCTTAGAAGCATGATTTCTTTCATTGGCTGCTATTTTAGATCAAATGCAAATAAGATCATCTTTTTTGAATCCCTGTTGAGACAACAGAAGAGTCTTATGGATCCTTCATTACCTGTTCTCTATAGTAAAGTACAGATTTATAGTGCATTTATCACATGCTCCTTTACTTCCATACAATCAACCTGAATCATAACAGTCTTTTTCTTTGCTGAGTCACAAAGGCGCATTATCTTTGGAACTGTTTCTTTGGGGATTTTCCAAGTTCAATATGGCTATACATACTAGATTCAATCAAGTTTAACTATTTTAGCTCTTACTCGCAGATGCATGTCAGGTTTGCGTGCCTAGTGTCATAAATAATTCAATGTAAAGTTTCCCTTGAATTTGATATCGAATAATAACAAGTGTAGCTAGTCAATTTCTGACTATGGACTTGGAAATCAATATTGTGGAGTTCAATTTTTAAATAAGGCAATTGAATTCGTAATGGTTTTATTTGGATTTCTTTTTAGTAGTTACAAACGGATGAATACGGCCAGTATCCAAAGTATGTAAAGTAATTGATTAATCATCTTGTGCTAACCAAAGACACAACTTATTCGTATTCAATTCTTTTTTCGCAAATGTAGAGAAAAGAAAAAAAATGTATTACTATATAGTCGATCATATACTATGTTTATTGGCGCTATATACGAACTTTAAAAAAAGTAGCAGGCAAAATTAACTTTCGGTTAGATAGAGAAAATTTATCCGGAATTGTGCATAATTTTCTGAACTTTAATTAGCATTAGAACATATAAAAGGTGTCAGAGTTTTTTTTTTTTTTTTTTTTACTTTCATTTTCTAATCATTATTGCTTTATATTATGACTACTGCAACTGAACGCGTTTTTATTCTCGGTGGTACTGGAAACATAGGTGTCAAGGTTGTAAACGACCTTATTGCCAACAACGTACCTGTTACTCTTTATGCCCGTGACCCTAACAAGGTCAAGTCCACTTTTACAGCCAAGACTGATCTTATCCAAATAGTCCAAGGCGATTATAGCGACCTTTCACCTCTTAAAGAAGGAGTCAAAGGTCACACTCGTTTGTTCTTACTTGTAACTGATTTTGCTAGATTTTCCGAAACCAAGCGTGAGGTTGCTGAATATGCTTATGCTGCTGGTGTCAAACAAATTGTTGATATTTCCTCTTTCACTGTCGATCATGGTTGGAGACGCTCTTTCCTCGGTCAACATCATTATCTTGGCGAAAAGGCTGTGCTTAATATCCCTAATCGTGGCAAACTCGTTGCTTTGCGTCCAGGTGTCTTCATGTCTAATCTCTTATGGATGTCTAACGTAGCTACGCAAGGGTTCATATACGATGATATTCCTGCTGATCAACCTCAATCATGGATTTCTCCTAACGATATTGGTGCTGTTGCTGCTGTTATCTTACAAGACGATGTCGATAAGCACGGAGATGCTGTCTATGGTTTACATAGTGATGTTGTGACTCCAAATGAACAGGCTGCTATCTTCTCGCGTATTCTCGGTCGTGAAATTTCTTATAAACAAGTGACACCTGTTGAACGCTATCGCATCATGGTTGAGCATCATGTACCATCACCTATTGCATTGGATATGGTAGACAATCTAGTAGGTAGTGATAAGCAGAGAGTGTCCGCATGCATCGAAATCTTGACAGGCAAAAAGCCAGAGACATTGGAACACTATTTAACTGAAAACAAGCATCTAATCAAGTAAATAAATAATTTTTCTGTATTAATCGACAAATAATATAGCAAAAACCCGAACTGTGTCATATATGATAGATAATGGGGAGGTTTGCTTTGCATACATTTATTTAAAGCAAAAAGAGTGGAAAGTTAGTATCTCTTATTGTCAAGCTCTCTTTATTTCAGAGACTATTTGAGAAAGAAGCAATACAGAGATACCGCTAATTGATCCACAGTGATTTAAGTCAATGTTGTAACAAGGCTCATATATACTCACAAAAGAGCTGCTTCTTATAAGTTTGGTTGCACTTTTATGCATATGGCCCTTTTTTTTTTATCGAAATTTAATTGAATAACCGCCAAACGTAAACTTTCCTTTTTTCTCTCCCCTCTCTCTCTTTTTTTTGTTAGATACAATACTGCTTGAGCAAGACAGCCAAAGGAATGGAAACTAGCATATTTTCACCAAGCCTCGTAAAAGGCTTGACCGATAAGATCTATGATAGACGCAAAGCTGCAGCTCTAGAAATCGAAAGGTACGCTGAAGTAATATCTTTTTCTAAATGAAAAAAAAAGGTTTATATGCTTATACATGTGCCTCATTAGACTTGTACGTGAAAACGAGGATTCAAAAGAGCGAATCACTCAAATAGTAGACGCCTTAGTACAAGAGTTTGTCTATTCAAATAACCCCTATGCTCGATATGGTGGCTTAATTGGGTTAGCAGCTACGTCGATTGCTTTAGGCCCCGTAAGTTCTCAGTCATCTATGTATTGCGTGTTTATTTATAACGTTGTCTTATGTATATCAGGGCGTTTCTCAGTACCTTGATATTATAGTACCACCTATTTTGTCTTGCTTTAGCAATCAAGATCAGAAAGTGCGATATTATGCATGTGAAAGTATGTATAATATCGCCAAAGTAGCTAAAGGCGAAGTTTTGCGGTATTTCAATAGTGTCTTCGACGCACTATGCAAAGTAAGCACAAATAGTTCTTTTTCTTTTTTATGATTTGCTATTATCCAACAAAATAGTTGATCGCTTTCTTTTGTTTCATATAGCTTTCAGCCGATTCCGAAATCAGTGTAAAGAATGGTGCTGAATTGCTTGATCGTCTTATCAAAGATATTGTATCTGAGCTATCTACTACATATGTATCACCTTATAGTGAGCCTTACAATTCAGTAGAAGAAGGCGGTGATGAGCTGCCGACACCATCCTCTTTACCTAGAAACACAGCCTTTTCTTTGCCTCGATTTATACCCCTTCTCAGCCAACGTATTTACGTACGTAATTCAGCAGCAAGGCAGTTCTTGGTCTCTTGGATGTGCGTTTTGGATTCTATTCCAGATCTCGAATTAATTTCATTTTTGCCCGAGTTTCTGGATGGATTGATCCGTTGCCTAAACGATGCTAGTGAAGATGTTCGAGTTGCCACTAATGGACTCTTGCAGGATTTCTTGAGTGAAATTAAAGAGGCTGCAGCAGCACGTTCATTACAAATTCAACGAGGGGAGGACCAAAGAAAACGAGTGAGCCAGACTGGGACAAAAGAAGAGGACAAGGAGAGTTTATCAGAAGCTGTGGCTACTGACCAAGAGCCGGAGACAGGGGAGGAGAATCCTGTGGATCAACCAGAAACACCGGATACGGAAAATGATGGACATGGTAAAGGAACTTATGTACCAGGTCAGGGCGTGATTGTTCAATATAGTCGAATTGTCGAGATTTTGGTACCACATCTTTCTTCAGCAGAAGAAGACATTCAGAAGACAGCCTTGCTATGGATTAATGCATTTATTGAGATTGCCAAGGATGTGATTATCAAGTTTACACCCGAGATCATAAAAGCAGTTTTACCTTCACTAGCTCATCCTGTAGCTGGAATACGTATAATTGCACTTGAGATGAACCACAATCTTCAAAAACTTGTGCTCGAGACACCAGTGCATCAACCTGAGCCAACCACAAGCAAAAGTGATCCTTCAGGTGGAATTCAACTTCAGCAAAAGAAAAACAAATCGGCCCTAATGAATCAAGTAGACGGAAACGCAGATCCCTTTGATTACCAAGCAACAGTAGCAAACTTGCGCCTTCAGTTTTTGAATCAGCATGAAGAAACTAGAGTAGCAAGTCTGGATTGGTTACTTATGCTTCATAAGAAAGCACCCAACAAAATTCTTGCTTCTGATGATGGCACCTTTCCAGCGCTATTAAAGACACTATCCGACTCGTCAGAAGAAGTAGTACGTCGCGACTTGCAATTGTTGGCGCAAATCTCATCTCATTCAGATCATGAATACTTTCGCAGCTTCATTGTATCTCTGCTCTCTTTGTTTAGCACAGATAGGCGTCTCTTGGAGACACGTGGTAGCTTGATTATCCGTCAATTGTGTATGAGCCTTGATCCTGAGCGTATCTATTGTGCTATTGCTGATATATTAGAGCAAGATGAAGACCTGGAGTTTGCTAGTATCATGATCCAAAATCTGAACATCATCCTGGTTACTTCCTCTGAATTGTCTGATTTGAGAAAACGATTGCGTAACCTAGAACTGAAAGACAATCAACGATTGTTCAACACCTTGTATCGTTCATGGTGTCATAATGCAGTGTCTGCTCTCTCCTTGTGCTTATTATCTCAAGTATACGAGCATGCTGCTAACATGCTTCAGATATTGTAAGTGAAGAGATACAGCAAAATGCATTTGTTCACTGACATCACCTATCAAGTGCTGAATTAGAGATTACAGTCAACATGCTGATTCAAATTGACAAATTAGTTCAGTTGTTAGAGTCACCAGTTTTTACTTGTACGTGATAAAAAAAACAAAGAGGTTAGATGGATAGATTAGTTTTAACATGTTCTGTAGATCTTCGTTTGCAATTACTTGAACCTGGAAAATACCCATATTTATTCAAGTGCCTATATGGTATCTTAATGCTACTACCACAATCATCCGCATTCTCGACATTAAGGAATAGACTCAACAGTGTCTCTTCGTTAGGATTTTTACACGTCTTGCCCAAAAGGTTAGATGTCTTTATAACCAATCTATCCTACAATTATATAGTAGATAGCTAACCGCTCTTTTTCTTTCAATTGTTTAGCCCTATTGCTTCTTCTACGACAACATCATCTGATCGAAAGCAATTAGGCAAGACAAAAGCAGAAGAAATCAGTACTATTAAATATCAAGACTTATTGACTCATTTCAAATCCGTGCAGGCCAGACATGAAAAGCAAAGAAAGCAAGGTAAAAGGGAGTTGTGTACTGGATATATTGCGTCTCGACTGGAAACTTAAATACATATATATATACATGCATAGTATTACAAAGCACATCTCGCACTTCAGCCATAAACAGTGCTTCACGCTCAAGGAGACCTCGAACGCTTTATGGTGGTAATGGTGCAGAAGGATCACCCAACCAAATTTTTAGCCAGGAAAACAAAGGATTAGGAATCAGTTCAACAATAAACAACAATCTCATCGTGGGTGGAGGAGGCATCCGGCATGGCATGGCCAGTTTAGGGCTCTCACCTACTTCAGGTCATTATTCAAATGCATCAAACAATAGCAATGATAGCCTCAGCAGTAGTAGTGGAACAGTGAATAACAACTCATCTCTATCAAACCCAAACTATAGTGGTGGCAGCACCAATCTAGGAGGTGGGGGCAACAGTTTAAACGCAGGTCATAACAACGCATCTGCTAGATTGTCAGCAAGTGCAAGAAGGAACCGAAGAGTATAAATCGGAAGAAAACCGCCATGCTTTAAATGCTTTATTTGAATGACTACTCTTTCTTTTGCATCATGGCATTAAAAGACATTGGTTTTTAACTTTTTTTTTGGCTTATATTGTCTTTGCAAAAAAAAAAAAAGGAAAGAAACGAAGGTGAAAGGATTGGATTGTGTTTGGGAAGAAGAGCGAAACATGTGTATAATTGGTAAAAGGGGTATATGTCCTAGTTTGTTGTTTCTTTACGGATTCTAATCAAAGTGTAGTGGCTGTCGTGGTAGTGCTCTTTGCAATAGTTTTATTGATCAGCGCTGGATGTGAAGGGCGTCTTGGCTTATTTAAGCTTTGTTTTTCTTTTTGTTGTCGAGAAGAGCGATTGCTGTCAGAACGTGGCTTTGTAGTAGCCAGCGAAAGGCGATTAAGCTTGGCTTCAAGTTCACTAAAATATAGGTTGTGTAAATAACAAAATACTTAATAGCCAAGTGTGATACTTGCATTGTTTTCAAATGATATTCATTTCTCTCCTGTAATGCTGAATGCAATTGGAGCTTTATTTGATCCATATTCTGATCCTTGTACATGTTAGCCAAAGCATCTAATTCAAGATTAAATTTCTTCAAAGAAAAAAATTAGTCCATCCTGTCAATACATGAAATTCTAAACCTACATCGCAGACAGACCCAAGTATAGAGATGGTGTCCTTAAGATCGGCTTTTAGATGTTCGATTTCAATATCTCTCTAGGGAGAAAAAAAAATGTAACCATATGCTTGTTAAATGACATGTAAATGAACCGATGCCCTGTTTTGCTTTTCTAACCTTTTCTAATTGTGAGTTGAGGTATCGAACTGCTTTTTGTTTGGCTTCCAATTCCATGTAAATATTAGTGTCATAAGATGGCCGATGGTGAAAGTAAGAGTCATTAGCATAAAACCCTGAGCCATTTATGGCGGGAGCAATAGGGATAATCACATCTGATACAGGTCGAGCAGGTAATGATTCAATTAACTATATAAAAAAAAAGGTAAGTTCTGAAGAAGCAGAATTAAAACAACATTTAAGGTCTTACTCTTCTTGGTAAAGACGAATGTTCTGATAGATTGCGAGCATATGGATGCGAGTAATCATTATTGACAGTAGACAAAGTAGAATTGTGTCGACTATCGAGTGTGGAGAAGTCGCTCTCATTCTCGCTCATGGAAAGCGTCGATTCATGGAAAATGAGGGGCATTTTCGATCTTTTAGTTAACATAGAATCTAACCTAGTAAGGCTGTCTTTATGCAACGTGCTCTTATTATCTTCTGTTTTGCCTTCTGCAGATGCAGCGATCAGCTAGATTATGGTATCAGATATTTATGTGCTGCTCCTCAATGAGAAGAATATAAGATTGCTTACCTCGGTCTCAATAGACTGAGCTTTTGAGGATTGGGAACTTGTCTATAATAGTATTGTAATCAGTCAACTTGTTTCTCTGTTCAGATTCTGCATGTCTTACATCAAGCTGACTTGCATTTGTGGCATCAGATTGAGCTGAAGCAAACCGGTGTAGCGATAATTGGAATTGCGATAGCAGCTTTTCATCTCTGTGATCAGTTTTAGAAGAAGTTGTTCTCGACCCAAAGCTCCGTTGCGACCTCAAGGAATTTTTCTCGCTAGACTGTCCAGTCAGGGACAGATCGCTTGACGCCTCTAGGTTGACATGGTACTCACTGCACCCAGTCGAACTAGTGCTCAGCTTTCCGGTATCATCCAGTATTGAGCTCTGGCTTGGGGAAGTGGAAGATGAGGAACCGGTAAATGAACCTTGACTTGCTTTTGATTTAGCATCATTTTGCCTAGGCTTATGTGCTTGTCCAGTTAGAGCAAAGAAGTTTTTGAAGGTCGTTTTGCTTGTTTTTCGTATCAAGTCTTTTTTGACTAATGAGAATCGACTATGGTTACTACCAGCACTGCTATGAGTCGAATTTGAAGTAGGCAACGATACTTGTGAGTTTGCAGTAGCCATATACGCAGACTTCAACAAATCGCGATCACAAGCAAGCACTATAAGTATCGTAATTAGTGTCTGACAGCTACAAGCTATATTTGTTTCATGTCGTTGGGATTACTCACAGTTTCCAAGCAGCTGGTGTCGAGCAGATTCGATATCTTCTTTAGAAAACACTGTTGTTGATAGTTCGTCGCCATTTGTCTTTCCTAACGCACATTTACTTCGCATAGAGAAATGAAATTGAACACCTTCGCTGTTTTGTTTAGGCAAGACAAACCCTACGATATTTGGTGCCATAAAGCAACGGCTAAGAACTGATTTTATGTCGATCTTCGACCGTTCTTCAATAAAGAAAAGGGCAATATCACTCTAAAGTCGTACGTATATAGTGAGATTAGAAAAAGAAAGTAAAACAGGTTACAATATCACCTAATTATTTCAGTCTTTCATTCATTTACCTTGTTTACAATTTTATGATATTCCGATGCAGGATAAACACTACCGAAGAAATGATGGTTATTCCATTCACAATGGATCGACTTGATAAGATCATCTATTATAAGGATGTTAGTAGCTTAATGCTTGTGCTTTTTCCCCTTGTTTCTCTCTCTCTATATATACCATTATGCTTGATTTCTTGTTTAGACTTTCCAAACTGATAAATAAAATCTGATTTAATGCTGCTTAAGTTTTCAAAGTAAGCCTTATTATGTATATTGCCGCCACTCAAACTGAGTGAGAAAAAGTGCTGTTGCTGATCATGATGGAAATAAGCTTCCAAGGATTTTTGAGTCGTTTCGTCAGTATCAGGTGAAGTGATAAACAGGTTTGAATAATTGTTGTAGGCCAAGGTCAAAGTATGCAAAACATCTGAAATCAAAAAGTTAACGTTTGCCGATTCAGTTCTTGTGTCATTGTGATACAATTACCTGACGGATCATGGTATATGTTCAATTCAGACAAATGAGCCCAGCCAACAAACTTTAGTTTACCACAATCATAGTGGGAACTTAAGTAAAACTCTTTTTGTTTACCGCTCATCCTTTGTCCAAGTCCACATAGTTCGAGTCCGTCCATATCATAGGAGGGTCTTTTGGCAATCATCAGTTTGTCGGAAAAGAGAAAAATGGTCATCGGTCGTATCGGCTTTAGGCTGATCGAGTCGATTTCGGCAATATCAAGGTAGTATAATAATCGGCGCTGATAGCTCATCAAAGATTCCTAATTACAACTCTAGTAAGAATACACGGAAACGTTACATGTACATTAAACAAAAAAAATAGAGAGAGAAAGATACGTTACAGGGCAATATTGAATATACTGAAGCAATGAGTGAAAGACTTTCATTAGTTCGCCTTCTACATTCTCTCTCATATTAGCAACTTCCTCTACTTTTGAGAGGGCGGCGGATAAACCAGGCATTTCAATATGTTGGTCGGTTGTATGCTTTATCAACTCTAAAAATAAATGTCAGAATACATCTCTTTACCGTATGTCATCGGCTAACCTTTTAGCATCATTGTGTATCTCCCTATTCGCTGACCTGGCAAAACCAGATAATCATAGACTGTCTGGTTGCCATCCTTTGAATAACTACTTGCATGCTTTGTATCATTTCAGAAACTATAACAGATTAAGAAAGAAAAAAGCAAATTACTTACTCGTAAGAAATTGGCATATCGTGGATTCTTCATCTGTTTCTCATTCAAAATACGAGCATTATGTACACCCAGCAGATATCTGTTATAACAGCCAAGATTGTTCATCTGTTTTAGCTTGGTTAGTAATAAGCTATAGCAAGCTTCAAAGTAATTTACTCTACATGTGAAAGAAGCAAATCACCTAGATTTCGTGTTTCTGGATCAAATTGCAGTAAGTTCTGACAAAGATTCTCTGAAACTTGGATAAGTTCATCGATATTCATGAAGATGTTGGTGCATTCATACTGTCCAAGGATAGCTTGATCTTTATCCTTTGAGCCTTGTCGCAACGGATCAACAATGCACTACAATAAAAAATGGCATTAATGCATGATATTTCAAAATAAATTCAAATTGTTGAACATACGCTCTTGAAAGTTTTCAGACTGTTCAGATAGCTAATCTCAGTATGCATAAACTCTTCAACTAAACCATTTCTTCTCTCATTATTCTTTTTTTTTTTAATTAGTCAGTTACAAAGAAAAAAAAAACAATAACATTACCTTTATAAATTGCCTTTTTTCAGCCAATAATGTATTGTCATGATGATAAAGTGATGTAGATGGTTCTGAGGAAGTAATAATGTCCTCAAAATCGCTAAATACTGCTGGGATTCCAAAAAGCAAATAAAAATAAGGTTTAGAAATATTAGCGAAACGTATGTCTTTATGCATGTACCTGAACTAGTATCACTTCCAGTCAAAGATGAATCTTGGACTAAAATATCATAGTAATGGCACTTTTTTTTTAATTTTTTCGCAGCAAAAATGAGCATCGTTTTCATTTATTTTGTACATGTTTATGACAAGATATGAATATTGGTGTTTGTTTATTTACCACAGACTCTAAAGCGGTAGGTAATGGTTGATTGGGATGAAACTCAAGCAATTGTCGGGAGCATATATAACCTATACTATCCAGACTGATATCAAGCTGATGCATAAAATGGAACTTATTGTACTATATAGCCCTAGAATTGTTGCCTATACTTCAATAGACTCAAGACCAAATAAAATAATAATGGCGCCGAAAAGAAGAAAAAAGAAACAACAAAGGTTACAAAAAAATAGTTTGGCTTTTTAGACAGACTGTAATTTATTTTGCCACACGCGTTACATCGAGATGCAATTGTTTTTTTATGTGTGTGTGTCACTTCCATCTTGGTACACGAGGCCAACTCCGAAATCGCATTCACCGTTTGACATCATTTGATACACATATACATCAGGCCAGTAAAGTTTCGCAATTCGCCTAAACTAAAAGTGTCCAGCTTTGAAATATGAACAGTTAGAGCAAAGGAATCAAATGGCTGTATCTTTCTCTTTTAGCCAAATCAAAAATTGCATTTTTGAAAAATAGATATTGGCTTACGGTACAAAAGCTCAACTGATGGCAATAGGTATTCTTGAATCTCTTCCGCCTACATGTAGTGACTTGTTTTGCTTGTTCTGGTTTATATAAATCAGATATCTAGAAGGTATGTGATTGTACTGACTGTACATACATAATTTCGTATATTATTGTCTCTTCGTCTCTCTATTTCTTGTTTACATCTATGTTATTTATTTTAAACATTCAAGGCTTAATGCCCGCTACATAGCTTTCCTACATGATTTTTTGCCATATCTATCCAGTTTCTTTGTTATAGTCATTTGTATCTGAAAAACGAGTCTACATTTTTTTAGGAGTACTATTGCAAAAGGTTTTTAAAGGTGAAAGCAAGTCTTTTGCTAGCATTTGTTGGTGAGCAGTTGAAGACTGAAACATGCCAAAAGGATCTTACAATGATTGCATACGTCAAGCACTGTCTTCGATTGAAAAGAGGTAAAGGCAGGAGGGAGAGTTTGTATAATTCCATATCAGCTTAAGGAGCAATTTTTGGTTTAGGGGACGACAGTTGATGTTCAAGTTGTTATTACTGCTATACTGCTATGAACTGATTCAAAAGATATCTTACTTGGGGAATTTCTTTATTGAATGTAGTGAAAGAGTTTTAGCTATGCTACATTTCAAGCAATAAGTTGCAACTGATCTCTAGTAATGCTTACTTCACTCTAGTTTATCTGGTGACAATTCAGTTTTGTTAGTCAGCAGCAAGACGTTTACCATTCCAGTGCAAAAGATTGTGAAACAAAATAGCTCTAAACAATATTAGTGACAATAGCTTGTAGAGAACGACTAGTAAACCAGTATTAAAGGTTAAAGAAAAACGAAACTCCTAGTTCACATATAGATTGTATTTATTATAAATTGGACTCAAAAGTAGAATAATCTGCTGTCATTTGAGATGACTATTCGGATCATTATATATAAGTTTGGCACATGGTTAGTCAACTTTTTATAAAAAAAATTAGAGTTCAAGCCAGACAGGTAGAGTAGAAATAGACACAACTATAGTCAGATACTATGTTCAAACTCATTACTACTTGTATAAAGTAAATAAGGTAAGCAGACTAGTAATGATTGAACGAAATATACGGAAGTAATTGTTTTGGCTCAACAGTAGCTCGGACATATACATAATAGGTGTTCGTAGATGCCCACACATATAAGATTCAAGTCAAGACATATTGTCTGTGCAAAAAAAAAAGAGTTGGCAAACAAAAGAATTCCACCTCTTTAATGTTGCTGTTTCAATCATTCAAGAGCCATTCATGCCATTTAGATATTGTGACCACAGAACCAAAAGAAGCCTCTAAGAAAAAGAAACCCTTTGAGAGGCGCCATCTATCATGGGTATACTCAGTTTGTTTTTCGAATTATCAGTAGCAAAATCTTCCAAGAGACAAAAGAATATTGATTTGCATGAATTTCCTTATTTGTACATGCATCACTTCTGTGCCTCAAATTACTAAGAAACAAGCTTAGATGGATATGTTCAAGGCACTTTACAAATAAAATAAGCTTGCAAAACATGTTCTTGGAGATCAAATTTGTTGTATTCAACAGCGTATGCAATTTCTCTTTGTTTTCGTCTTTTCATATCCTACTTTTTCTTTTTCTCTCTTAAAGCCCTATAGAATGACATGTCTGTTTCTTCTTTTGATGTTCTATAGGTTATTTTCCATCTAAAGCAAGTCATCATTCAAACCCCTTCAGACAATGCCTTAGCAAAAAGAGAAAGATGAGTCAGTGCTCCTAAACAAGGAGAATTATTGTTTTAAGCAGTGGCTTAAGGGAGCCAATAGTGTATTTAATTTAATGTATAGCATTGTCCAATGACATAGATCAGTTCGGTTAACAACCATTACCTTGACAATGAGCAATATCAATAAAATGGTAATACGTCAATTTCCTTTCAAGTGTGCTAACCTATTTTAAAATCGCGCCAATGCCATCTTATTTTCTATTGGTAGAAAAGCATGGCCTTGTTACAACAGGTAAGCAAAAACGAGCAAATTAGGCAAGTGTGTGATGTCGAAAAGATTCCATCTCCGCCGCTTATAACTTTTTTTTTTACAAACAAAGAACAAGTAAAAACAAGGTAAAGAAAAGTTACTTGAAAAGTGAAGTATCCAATCAATCCCCTCTCCTTATTTGTACTATCAATAAGAAGCCATAAAAGAAACACTATAAAAAGAAAGATTATAATACAGAAAATAATCATTCAAACTAGATAATAAAAATATAATAATAAAACGCAAGTCAATTTAATATTTTTTTCCCTTTTTTCTCTCTCTCTTTCTTTTTCTTTTTCTTTTATCTTCATCTCTCGTTTTTCTCACTTATAAGCATGCGCGAACCTAACTTTAGCTCACCAGCACAAAACAGAGCAGCTGTTGTCATTACATCCACTTTATATGATCGAAGAGCTTTAGATTGTACAGCTACTTTACCACTTGTTAATTCACTTACCCATCTGGCCTACATGACCTCAACATCACCACGCATCCGTGAGATTTTAGCAGCAGATGGAGGACTAGAAAGACTTGTTAAAATATTGGCTACTTGCCAGCATACAGATAAACACTCCCTATGGAAGTGGTCACTAGCCTTTCAGTGTGTAGTCAATGTGGGTGTGCGTGGTACGGAGGCTATCAGGTCCCGTGTGGTAGAGGCAGGCGCTGTTCATGTTGTGCTCGCTATCCTCGAAAACTTTATGTGTGCACTTGAGAAGGCTAGAATTGAAAAAGATCAAGAGAGAAAACAGCCCTCGGCACTGTCTTCTTTATCTACATCCAGTTCTAGTCTATTAGACAGCGAAAAGCAGATACTCAAGTCCATGTCGAAAACTAGCACAACCACACCCACATCTCAGCTAAATATGTTGTTCACAATCCCTAAGCGACGCACCTTCATGACCCGCTCAGAGAAACCAAAAACTAAACCCTATACCGCCTCTCTTTCCAGTATCCCCCTCCTCAACAATCTATCTACGGATGCTACATTGCATCGTGAAGAGGACATCCTTCTCTCACTCCAATTACTCGCCTATCTGTCCAAATACCCTTCTATTCGTCAAGCATTTCATTCAAATCATCGGTCCAATGTCTTTTCGGTGGTTGAAAAATTTACACATCGCCTGCATCCAGCAGCCATTGTCTATTGGGCTGGCGTGATCATGAGAAACGCCTGCAGAAAGGATGAAGCGAGAGGCGGTGTTCGCCAATGTGCTAATATGCACTGTGGAAAATGGGAACGATTTCCTCGTGAATTTGCCAAATGTCGCCGATGGTAAGAAAACAAGAATTATATTTTTCTATGTTTCTTCTTCTTCTTTATTGATCTCTCTCTCTCTTTTTTTTTCTGTTAGTCGAAAAGCAAAATATTGTTCAAAACAATGTCAATCAAAAGCTTGGGGTGATGGTCATCGATGGTGGTGTGTTGAGAGAACACATAGTAGTCATCCTCCCAATCCAACTGCTACATCTTCTACTACAGTGGCTGCTGCTGCTGCCGTAGTTGCTGCTGCTCCCCCTCCACCTCCACCTACTGAGCAGGTGGTTCATCTAGAAGATAACACTACATCGGATATGATGGCTATACCTATAGGAGATAACCAAGATACACCAAACACGACTAATCCAACTTCACCTACTGCAAGACGATCTTCTCTCCCTGTTGTCGCAGCCACCGCGTCTACCAGTCGTCGTGATGGCGATTTACTGTTTTATCAACAAGCGCAACAACAAGAACATCAAGAGCAGCGAAGGAATTCCCGCTTAGTAAGAAATATTGCATCTGGGAGCTCTACAGAAGTTGAAGCAGATAATTCAGACATTTCTCATCAACGTCCAACAGATCCTATGGACGTGGATTAAAAAAAAAGGTTTAGTCATTACAACCTCCTTTGTTATTTGTTTGTTTCAATGTTATATGTGTGTATGTATGAGTGTATGGATGTGCGTGTGTGTATGAGTGTGTGTATGTATGTGTTTGTGTGTGTGCATATTTGCCTACAGGATTGTTTATATCTATCATTTTCTTTTCTTAGAATAAATTGCTTAAATCTTTTATTTTTTAGTTGTTTTCTAGAATGGATCGACGCACGATACTTGCTTCTAATTTAGCTTTTTTAATCTCTGGATAAAATTTGGCTTGTGGACATGTTGATTTGACACATTGAGCTACATGAATAGCTGTTTCAGCACCACTTAACCACGCGCCTTGTAAAAAGCCGTAGTATTCTTCAGACATAGCTTCGCCAGCAAAGAACACACGGTTTTTGACGGGCGCTTTCATGTTGGCATGATGCTCATCCATCTCACCAATTGGCCAGTTAGAATAACTACCTCGAAAGAGTGGGTTGCTGTGCCAGCGCGGGAATACAAAATCGGTAGGTTCGGGAATGTCATCACCGTACATGCGCCTTAAAACCTGCATAATTTCTTCCTTTACTTCATTGTCCTCCATGGCTTCAACACGGTATGACATATCTTGAGTCACTGTGGCAAAGAAAATATGGCTATGGCTGTTATTGGGTAAGAATCCAGGTGCATTGAGATTTTGCCAGGCTGCATAATAACCGCGCTGATCTGGATCAGCATAGACGATGAACTGCTGATCATCCCAGAATTTACGAGGGAAGTTTAGAAATATTTTAGTGTAAGTAGCCATATGAAAACCATAGAGCCCTTCAAGTTTCCATTCAGGTAGAGGTGGTTCCCATTCTACATCTCTATGCTGAAGTACACCCAGGCTAAAAGTAGTGATGGCATAATCGGCATGAATTGTGTCTCCTTGGCGTGTAGAGATTGTCACTCCTTTGTCATTGTAAGCTATCTTTGCAACAGTGGTATTTAATAGAAGACGAGGATCGTTGTGCTTGAATACTCTTTTGGCTTCTTGTAAGAAAATGTGCTTGAAACCACTGCTCATCATATCAATCAGATATCAAACCAAAAATAAAAGAAAGGGGTACTTACCGAGGATCAATCACCATATGATCGCCATCACTATTAGGTCCAAATGCTTTGTTTCCATAAGTCCAATAATCGTTGACAACAGTAAAAAGAGTTGATGATAATTCGGGATTTTCTCCCATTTCCCAGTCCCAAACATAATACTCAATAGCATCATCCACAGAGTTTTTGGGATACCAACCGGCTAGACTAAGGCCAACACGACCTGAGATATCAACTTGATCGTTCTTGACTCGTTTGTCTGTTGAAGAAACAGAAAGGATCAGGACGGCTGATACATATATCAATTGATCGTACCTGCAATTTCAGACATGGCTGTATAGGCATCATTCATATCCTTGTATCTCTCAGTAGCATTCACCTTGCCTTTCTCGTTATAAAATACTACATCGTCACCATCTGTATCAGCTGTACGAAGATT
Organism: Choanephora cucurbitarum; assembly: GCA_025331435.1. Taxonomy (NCBI): domain Eukaryota; kingdom Fungi; phylum Mucoromycota; class Mucoromycetes; order Mucorales; family Choanephoraceae; genus Choanephora; species Choanephora cucurbitarum. The sequence goes on along the minus strand of JAIWNI010000102.1, from coordinate 79,232 downwards.
ATATTTTATAGCCAATTGGTTGATAGGGTTAGTACCGAGCCCTTGAACCCAATTGCAACCCATTTCAACATTCACATCAGCAAAAGGTACATCTTGAGCACGACCTTCAAAGAGACATATATACGTGAGTTATGAGTTTCTCTTTAATGGCATAGAGTGCCTTACCTCCCAGTATGTCTCTTGCTTCAACCATCATAAAATCGGAGATGTTGTTGGCAGTCAAGTTCAATGCTGCACTGATACCACTCACGCCACCACCTAAGATCACTACTTTAGTATGGTACTCTTTAGCCTGAGCCAACATCCCATAGAACAATAGTATAGATGATGTTAAGAATAGCGAGCGCATGGTTGGAGAAACAGAAAGAAATGAATAAGTCTGATTTTGAGTTTCTGTATTGATCTCTATATACCCTTTTTTTGTATCTCCTTTTCAACAAAAATAGACAGGTTACACATGGAAGGAACGCAGGAACAGCAAGGCTTTGTTACTCAGCTGCACAACAGACATGCATTCGTACATAGCTTCCATAATCAGATGGAAGGGAGAGAAAGGAAACCAAAAGCAACAGAGTGTGAACACAGGAATTGAAAAATTATGTATACATAAACATTGAGGGGTGCACGCACTCGGCGTTTTTATTTTTTTTAGGCTTCCTATCAAAGTAAATACTATGCTTTGTTGTCTTAAAATAAAAAGATCAAAATAGATGCGATAATAAGCAAGTGTCTTCAACTTGATCATATCTGATAACGTTTCCTTTTAGCTTATTTTTTCTATCAAAGTCCTCTATCTGATAAAAATAACACAAAAAAGATCTGGTAACGAAGCTATTCCCTTTGCGTCTCTGAGCGTTGTACAAAAAACTCTAATTAGCAAAAACGATCATCGTAAATGTAATTCATCAGGGACACAATGGATACAGAATGCAATGAAACCATGCAGCTTTGTCATCTATTTTTTTCCCGAGTAGGAATGTCTGTCTAATGGAGAAGTTGGTATTCAACACTTCCTCTATCCATTTTCTGCATATCCTCTTTTTCCTTTTAGAAACTTATCAACAGGGCACTTTAAGGATATCTTTTTTTTTATGGCTTCTGATAATCAAAACGATTCGATCAAGTCAAGTCAAAGGTCCTCATAGTACCGTTGATCTAGGCCTTAGAAGAGAATAGAATACCTGTTTAAAAACTGTTTGACTTACAGAATGAAACTGCCTTTTGTTTGCTTCATACATGACCTTAAAAAAAAAACTTTGTCAGATACTTCTAATCAAAGCATTCGCCCACTCTCCTGTTTTTCTTTCTGAAACAAATGCAAGCTTAAAAAATACGACTAAAAACCAAGCTGGGTAGCATATAGGCTATGGAAGTTAGACTGGTAATAGGCTTTTGGATTTCAGCATCAGCTGACTTTGCCTGAACCGCTTGAATGCTATTTGCATGACCTTCCCCCTGTAAGTAGAGATAGTTGCACTTGTATACTGTTATGCTTAGCTAGCCCGATATCAAGAAACTCGACAAGAAGCGTCTCAAAAGGATCTGGTTTGCTCACGCTTGGTTCGACCCATTTTAATTAAATCAGTATGTTTGAAAAAAGAGTTTATTTGTACAAGCAATATTTTTAGATATTAACGGAAGTTTTTGAGCATCATTCGCTATTTTGGTAACGGAGACTAACGAGCGAAACCTCTAGTTCCTCTATCGTCCTCTTCAAACCAATCGCTTCACAAAAGCCAAGTGACATCATGAACTGATATGTCAAACGAGCGAACTATTGTGCAGTTTGGCCAGTTGTCTGATACTATTTCAAATCTGTATCTCAAGTATAGATTTTGCTTGCTGCTCGCATCAAAGGTTTCAAATCAAAGTATTATCAGAGCCTGTTCCAATGATCACTAGAACAAGAAATAGCCATGAAGTAAAGCATAGAGTGTCTTTCGAAATCTGTCTTCGCTTAAGACACAGAGTGTTTGTAATATAAAAGAGGACTGAGCACATCAATATGACCTTCTCAACCCTTATAGACACAAACGCGAAAAGAGAAATTGTTTTTCCGTTCTTCTAAATAACAGACTCTAGTCAGGCTATAGCCCACATAAAATCTAGAGCAAATCACTGACTCCCTTCTTCAAATACTCTATCAGTTTTTATTCTTTTTGAGCTTATATTTTTCTTCGCTTTTGTTCCAACTCGTTTTACTGGCTATAGGCAGGCGGTGAAAGCTCAATATGTTCAGAGGCATAGGAAGGCAAACCTGCCATTGATAGTGGATCACAAAGCATTGTATGTTGCTGAGTTAACTGTGGAATATGAGCAGAAGGAGGAGTACTGTTACCTAAAGAATGACTGCTTAAACTATTTCTATCACTACTAGAGGCGCTTTGAGGCTGTTCTTCGTACTCGGGCAAAGTAGCACCTATATCAGATACGGGCTGAATGTCTAATACGTCATCCACCGTTACTCGACCACTTGCTTCCGAAGCAACAGCAGCTATAGCCGCTCTTGATCCCACTCTCAATTGACTGATCTCCCTATCAATGTCAATTGTGCAGCCATTGGTCTTCAAATAGGCTTCAAGTGTCACTATCTGATAATCTATCCATTCAATCGATCGCTGCTCGTAATGAAACTTGGTACTGGCCAATTGATTCTCAAAGCCATGGAGACGTGGGTTAACTTGTGTACGCAATGTGTATTCAATTTTAAGACGATATCCTCGGTAATTAGTCAAGATAGATATCACATTAGCATGATCGTTACATTCAATGGGTATATTAGGGACATCTTGACATATTTCATGGGCTTCATTCACTAACGTGTAAGCGCTTTGAGCAATTTTTTCTGCATTTTTGATGGGATCCATTGTAGAAGAAATGATGCTCGATTTGCTGAATAAGCTATTGCCATTACTGTTACTAGAGCTGCTGTTATGGCTTGCCACAATGGCCTGTCTGTCCATAAAAGCAGATGCACCGGGTAGTGACTTCATCGCCGTCTCTATCAAGTCCCTTGCTCTATACAGTTTAGACTGCACTTGTGTGTAGATGTCAATCTTTTGCTTTATCTACAGATAATGGTTGGAGGAAAAAAAATTGAATAAAGAAGGCTCCGGTTTCTTACGTCAGGTAAACTTTGTGCTAATTGTTCCACATCTTTCTTCAAATGTTGTTCAAACACATAGGCAGTATCTTCTGCATCTGGTAAAATAATCTGCCGCCATCTTCAGTCATTGTATTTTTCCAATGTTTTTTTTTATCGGGTTACCTCATCATACAATTCATGTAGTTGGTGACACAAAGAGTCCAGCTTCGCTTTCTCTTTATTTAAGTCTTCCATCTAAACAATGTTAATCAATTCATCTTCAGTTTGATGTCTTCGTATGCTCACCATCAGTTTGGCTTGTTCTATTTGACCTTCTAATTGTTGAATAGTGTTCTCACATAATCGTACAGACTCGATTGTGTTACTGTAAGATTTAGTTGCACTGCCACTGTTTGAAGAGCTAAACAAATTGCGCTTTATAGTTGAGCCGTAATGGTCTTTTTCTGCCTGGACTTTCTTACTGTAAGCAAAAAAAAAAAGAAGGTTTAGCCGTTGCTCTTTGGTTTGTTTGTTCCATAATACTTGCAGTTCTTTTTCAGAAAACTCTTTAAGTCGGATTTGTTTTTCAAGCTTTTTCTTTAATCCTTCATGGTATTTGGAGTGAGCCGGAAGTGACTCTCGAACCCATTGAAGTTGAGTAATTTGCTTGACCAGTTGAGTAAAACGCTCTTGGATATCGCTCATTTTAATATTGAAAGAATATAACGAATAAAGAAAGATTGAAACTGTAAAAGAAAGTTGAAGAAAAAAAAGATAGGGAAGCGCAATTTAAAATTATTTTGCATAAGTCCTGAGACAGAATTTTCTGTTTTTGGAGAGAAAAAACGATATCGCATAAAAAGGTAGATTTCTTCAATGCTATAAAGATGAGGTAACTTGAATCATCTTCAAGCTAAAAGCCCTAAAAAACCGTTGAAATCTATTCGCACGATTAAACGATCAGCCATTCTTATAAAACTGATTGCTACTATTGGAGCATTTGAATTGCTTACCTGAGAATGTCATTGGACAAAAGGTTTTCAAGACAGGTTAGTGCTTTCGATATATAATTTGATAGACCTTATAAAGAAGATTTCATGATATAGACAAAGCCAAACCGTTTTCACATAGAATATAAAAAGTTGCTGTAGACAAAATAAGACTGTCTTGTGTAAGGCTTTTAGGACAGTACTCTCAAACAAATCTTTCACACATATGCTGTTTCTTATAAGATAGCCTTATTAATCAGTGCTACAAGAAGCATAAATACCAAGCAACTCAAAAGGAGGCTTTACTTGTGAAGAAAAACCCCCATATCAGGACCAGGATAGGATCAATCAAGCAGTGATATACATCATTTTTGTTTTCTGTATTTAAAGAGACCGATAAAATTACGTAGCATCATGTTTTATCCTTTCTTAAAGACGACTCTCCATATCAAAATGATGAAAACCTATGCTACATTAGCTGTACTCATTGTATTAACCTTAATCATTCCTAGCAACATTGGCTTGGGCTATGATGCTTATAAGATTGCAAAGGATCGTATAGATCAAGTAAAGCAAAAGATTCCTTCTATCAGTACGCACTAAAGAAATCAGCTGAAAGTATCACTCACAATCAAAACCCTAATGAAGAGTTTATCCAAGCATAGTCTACTTTTCCATGAGCTTAAATAAACACTATGACGAAGTTGTCCGGTTACCGGAAAATTAAAAGCTCGCTTGAAATGTGTGGATAAAAGTCAACCGCATTTCTCCTTTTTGTTTGAATGGCACTTGCATTGAGTCATCGTTGTGCTTTCGTTATAATTTTCTTCTTCTCTTTCTAAGTCTATCATATTAAATATACCAGCAGAATATGGCTCTTGCTCGAAATGCAGTGATATTGTTATCTATCTTCCTTATTGTTAAATGTTTTACAGTTGCTTGGTCTAGTTCAAATATACATCAGTTACATAAAAGAGACTTAGCGGATCCGCAAGTGAGTCTGTTACTGTAGTCTTGATTCTCTTGAGACCGCTATTTATGCTTCGTTTTCTTTTTAAATAGTGTCGTGATATTCAGTTACAACAAGATCAGTGTGCTTATGTGAAAGAGTATTGCGTAGATGCAACACCTGGACTATTCAACTATATGCAACTATATTACTGCTCTCCAGTCAGGCCTGTGATACTTTTGTTGATGGTAATACGATTAAGCCATCGGTATTATTTTTTTTAGTAGTGTCTGACAGTTTAGATCTAGTGTGGTTGGTTGATTTATCTATTTGGATTTGTGGGTATTGCTGCTTCTGACTTTTTCTGTAAGTTGTCAGAGAGAAAATCATACAAAATCTGTCTATTGAACTGTCTTTTTTTCTTCTTTTTGACAACAGGTCCTAATCTTCAAACAATTGCATCTGTGCTTCATTTATCTGAGAGTTTGGTAAGGGTCGTCTAGTGAAGCTCTATCAATCTGACTCAATCGATTTGTAGACAGGCGTTACTTTTTTGGCGTTTGGTAATGGAAGTCCTGATCTATTCTCTACATTCAGTGCTATGCAATCCAACATGGGATCATTGGCTTTGGGCGAACTGATAGGTGCTGCTGCATTCATTGTAAGCGTGGTGGCAGGGTGCGTAATAGATATACTGAGAAATACACTAAAAAAAACTCATGTTTTGAACTGAATTAGATCCATGTGTGCCATCAAGCCATTTCGTGCCAAAAAGTTCAGCTTTATTAGAGACGTCTCCTTTTTCACTTGCGCTATTGTTTTGGTCATGTTGATTGTTTCGGATGGTTTGATTTATTTCTATGAAGCTGTCCTGTTGATTGCGTTTTATGTGTTCTATGTATGTGTGGTAGTAGGCGGCAATTATTACATGAAGAGAAGATCCAACTATCTCAATCTTGTTGAGCGAGCGCGTTTGGAATATGAAGAAAACAGTAGCGAAGTGGATACCTTATTGAGAGGCAACTTCCCGCAAGGTGAGATGATATTGCTGATGAAAGATGAGAAGTCTCTCTTTCTAACATATAGTTGCTAGATCAAGTGGATGAAGATGAAATGGAATTGTACGATGAAGGATTTGAGACAGAAGGATACAGAGAAATGAATCATCATAGAAATGGCCCACATCCAAAACTTCGTATCCGTACTTCTTTATTCTCTGCTATCGAGGTAAACCTATATTTATGTTGGACATAGATCATTCTTAACCTTCTAAAAAAAGTTTCAAGACGTTGTACAATCCCTTCAAAGCGGTCATTCACATCCTCAACTATTCCTTCCACACCGTTCTCGATCTGTTCCCCAACATGAGCGATACATAGATGAAGTGTCACTTCATCGGACAGAGAGCATGTACAATCAATCTCAAGCATCATCTTCGCCACCTCTACATCTTACCGTTACATCCAATCGACTGAACTTTCATCCTCGCTATGCTTTTCGAAGATTAGTAAACACATTGTTTAGCCCACAAGCTCGGCGTCAGGCTCGCAAATATCTGTTTCCTGCCTTAGTTGGATTTCGACAGAAATCTTTATTTAGCAAAGTCCTTTCTATTGCTTCGACACCTGTTATGTTCCTCTTGACTGTCACCTTACCGGTTGTACGTGAAAGTGCCTTGAACGAGAATAACGGGATTCAATTAGACGAGCGCACTGAACATTTATTGCAAGATTTCGATGATATGGAAAATGAGTCTCAGCCAGTAGTGACAGATATGGTGATTCAATCAGAAAAAGGATGGGTCAAATGGTTAACTGCTGTACAGATTGTCGGAGGGCCACTTTTAGTATCCTTTGTCTTGATTACTCAGGAAGTGGCGCCTGCTTCAATTGTGCTCCCTGTTGCTCTCTCTGTTAGTGTTATTGTATCGCTTGTGTTTTGTTTGACTACTTCAGCAGACATACCGCCTCGACTTCATTGGATGACATGCTTTGTAGGGTTTGTTGTATCTGTCGTATGGATATTCTTGATTGCAAATGAAGTAGTTAGTGTGTTGCAGGCCATAGGTATGGCATTGGGAATAAGTGAAGCTGTGTTGGGCCTTACTGTGTTTGCTTTGGTAAGTGTTCCTCCTTTCTTTTTTTTTTTGCTCAAAAGACTTTGCTCAATTTCTTCTTACATATTAGGGTAACAGCTTGGGTGACTTTGTGGCTAATGTAACAATGGCCAAGATGGGATATCCACTAATGGCAATGAGTGCTTGTTTTGGAGGACCTATGCTTAGTAAAGTCTTTTTTTTTTTCTTTTGAAAACAACATGAAGTACAGTATATTAATTTAGTTGGTTCAGATATCATGTTAGGTATCGGTATAGGCGCCATTTGCGTAACTTCTCAACGAAACGCACCTTATCCTATTGGCATTTCAAAGACGATTGTTGTGACCTCAATTGGACTGCTGGTAGTACTAATCTCTTCCTTAATATTGGTACCATTGAATGGATTCAAAATGTCCAGAGGATTCGGTTATAGTTGGATTGCTATTTATTTGATTTGTACAGCCATTAATCTCTATATTGAAATACGAACTTAGATCTCTTTAATATAACTATCTAACGGATAGTAAAAAAAAAAGCCGAAGTCTTTATTGTTCAATTAGTTGGGTTGGTAGAGGTTGCAAATCCGGTTTGATGAATGTTTCTTTTGCTTCTTTAGCGTAAAGAATGTGTGGAGAATAATACTGTTCAATCAACTTGACGTCTAAAAGTTGAGGAAATTTTTCTACAAGGGCAAAGAAGTCATGACTATCTCGTCCTTTATAAGAGTTGATAGCAGCAGAGACAAGGGCTATATAGAATGATGTGATGGTCTCATGGTAATCCTTGTTATATGACTTTGCGTGACTAAAGTGTGTCCTTAAGGCTTCTTTAATGGCAGGTTCAGCTGCCACAGGCCCTAACTCTCTAATCATATTCCATGCCATTCTAAGGTGAGCTCTATGCATCCAATTATGTGCTGACTGATCTTGGTTGTCCATAAACGACTTCATGAATACCTGATCCCCTACACTACAGTAATTTCTTTCATAGTATAACAATGGTTGTGCTTCCTCCCGTACGCCATGCTCTCCGCCAACGCCTTCCTCCACTTTGAGCACCTGCGCAATCCAAAGTTCATGATCACCTAGCTCCATTACCTTGAACTTTTTGCAGTGCATAGCACCAAGAGTACCTATGAGTACAGGTAAGCCTGTAATTGGATCGTCATAGAACGGAATATCCTTAAACTGATCTTTGTCAGGTGAAGAAAAGGCAACAGATTGCTGAACTTGTTCGTGAGACAAGAGGTTCAAGACCATGCTGCCTGAAGAATGAAGTAGATCAGAAGCACGTGAAGGAGTTCGAACACAAAAAGATACAAGTGGTTGAGGATGCAAACAGACTGAAGTAAATGAAGCTACAGTAATGCCTCTTCTGTGGTTGCGGTCTTCGGGTCTTGAGGTGGTCACAACGACCACAGGTAAAGGCACCTTTCTCATGATGCCTCTGACATTCTCTGTCAGTCCTGAATGAGCTGAAAACAAACGAACACTATTTATCCAAGGCCTGCTTTTACGGGATACAAGACATTCAAGTCGCTGAAAAAGCATGAGTAGAAAAAAGAAAAGGGAAAGAAAAGTTACATAAGAATTACACTCAGTAAAGTGATGTAAGAGCCATTGTTACAATTTTTTTTTTGGTTGCTCTTACAACATCCATTTGTTCTTACAGCGGAGTTGACTTGTTCTTACAGCAATGTGCTTGCTCTTATAGCATTCACTTGTTCTTGTAGCGGAGTAAGTTTGATTTGACAAATTTGCCTATTGTTTTATCGGAGTTGCATGCTCTTATATCGGAGTTGACGTGTTCTTAGACTCTTCATTCGCTCTAACATCGGAGTTGATATGCTCTTTTAGCGGAGTTGAGTTGCTCTTACAACATTGTGCTTGTTCTTACAGTATCTACTTGCTCTTACAACGGAGTCTGCTTGTTCTTACAACATTGTAGTCAAACAGTGCAATCCTATCATTAGCTTCAGTGAGCGGTCTGAAAATGAAGGAATAATCGTCTGGTTTGAGACCAATCTTCTTGTGTATGACGACTTCCTAAGCTGGTTGCATTCATTAGCATTATAGGCCAAAAAGTGTGAACCTGAAGAAGAGAATTCAACATATTAAGAACATTTTATCAGTGCCCCTGAAATGCAATTGATAACAGATCTTGTAGTATGGATAGCGTCTTCGATAGCTATGTAAGAATTAAATAAGAGGAGTGCTTGAAATCAACCTTAGCAACTATCCACATAGAGAAGTATCAGAAGTGACTGAAATAGCAAGAACTATGCCTACGTAGGGACTCAATCTCAATTCAACAGAATAGCAAAACCTAATGACGCCAAGTTACTTCAGAAGAGTCAAAGTGTTTATATTACCCTGAAATAAACAGAACATCATCAACCTCTAGCTGAACCATTGGTGTATTAAGTGAAAACGAGTTACATGCTCTTACATTCTTAACTAAATTAAAGCATTAGCATATGAGAATTTATCGAAACTTTACTACTTACTGAATCAGTCCCTCGCTCTAGTGGACCCAAACTAGTTCATACGCATACCCGCAGTTGATAACATCTCTTATAAAAAAAAACAGTGATAAACTATTACTCAATGTATTCTGTTTATGAAAATCTTTTGATTCGCTCGTTTAGCTTTAACTGAAAGCTCCAATCTATCTATCTCAATAAATCAGTTACAGATTGATCATAATCAAACAAAGACAGTGGCAAACTTATGCACCAATAAAAATGAAGATAAATGAATAACATCATTTTTGTTATTTAAGTTGTTGCAAGAGAGAATAACCTTTTATTGTATTTCTTTTACCTCTCCAAGCATTTTCTTTTGAGGCAAACCTAGTTCTGCATACGGCATTTAATCAGGATTTACCAGATAGCTTCCAATAGTTGTTTGCGCTACAATGCTGGACTATTCATTTTGTTTGAATGATACAACAATTGGCTTGTTTGAGAGTGTCAATGCTCTTAGAGTTTGTACTCATACATGAAGTATAATGTTTAACAAAATGCTCTCAAATCAAGCGAATACTATACACAAAAAGGAGAAGATAAGCTTTGTTTGTTACCACAAGGAATTTTGGCTTGAAAAGTGCGTTCGACTATGGAATGTTGCTTCGTTCAAGGGCAAAGTCAATTGTAAGTTTCACTCACTTCTATTCAAAAACACGAGGCAAAACTCAAACAAATATGTTTCTCTGGCGCATAAAGCTTTTAAGGATCAGATGGGAATCTTGTGATACCTTCATCTAACAGCTGAATTCTAATGTCTTGAGATAGGGCTTTTTTTTTCTAGCAATTCTTTGTTCCTATTACCTATGTCGTCCCTTATTTATTTGATAAACCGTTTTCCATATTGCCATGTTAGCGTGACCAGATCAAAAACTTTGAGAGATCACCTTGAAAATTCTCATACCTTGAAATGTAACTTCACAAGCGAGCGACGTAAAGGAACCAAAGAAATTACTTTTGTCACAGAGCCGGGCCCGAACTCACGCACTTGTTTCGGTTGTTGTTTCTGCAAAATGTTCTTTGACGACGAAGCAGTGTTCAAAAAGCACATTGAAAATGATCATGTTATCACGACAGTAGTAAGTAATTTTTTTTGAATTGAAAAGAAGCAGGTGTTTTAATCTTTTTATTTGTTTATTTAGATCCATAGTCATAATCGCCGTACTTATTCATACGATATCAAGAATGTCAATGCCAGCACTGCCACTATTGAAGCTGAAGCAAAGGTAAAGAGGGGAAATCGATAAATTAAAAAGATGGTCTATTGAACCTAACTGTATGGGAATCACTGCTAACAGTGGATCATTGGTGATATTTTGGTATCTGATCTGTTACATTCATTTCGCGACCAAGTCGTTATTCGACACAACAAAGGCCAGCCATTATCAGACATTGATCTCTTGTAAGTAAAGAATAGAAGAGTAAGGCATGGCTTACATCTTCATCTGTCTTTACTATAGAGCACTTACTATATTTTTCCTTTCGGAAAGAATGTCAACGAAAGCACTCCTGTTTTTACAGATGATCAGCATAAAACGGTAATTGCAGATATTCCGCTGATGCAACAGTCAGTGAAGACAAATCAATTTGCAATCAAATGGTGTAACGACCTTGTAAAAGTAAGAAACCTATTAAACTATACTAGCATCTTACGAAGCGCAATGTACCGAACCATAGTGAAGGTCAATAAAATTAACCAAAGCGCAGCGAGGGTGCTAATTTTATTACTGCAACGAAGGTTGGGCTTGTAGCATGCTAGTCTGTTAGACTACAAACCGTATTGATTTTATTGCAAATGCAGATGGATAGCCCAAATTGGAGAGAGGTCAAGCTGGCTACAGCCAAATGCATATGTGCAGCAGCTGATACTGATAATGATGATGATCTTCTTGCTGCTGAGATTATTCATGCCTTGTAAGTTCATCAAATCATATTCCAGCTCACATATCTCTGAACATATCGTTTACAGATCAGGTCGCTTGATCAAAAGTAACGATGGGAAGCGCATGCTGGAAGACAGCTTCGCGCATCAGTATCTGGATCCCATATTGGAAACCATTTTTGGCTCTGATGAATGCCTCAAGCAAGATTGGTAAAGAAGAAAAAGGGATTGAGTTTGAATGAAATCATAATTGATCGTCATGTATTGTCCACAGGGCCAATGGAGCCTTATTGCCTACTACAAAAAGGAAGCAAAATGACGATGAAGATGATAACGATAATGCTGAAGTTGATGTAGGCAGCAGCAAAGACGTCGCAGAAACTGTCTATAAACCGGACTGGGCAGTATTTGCAAACGGTAACCCAGTAATTACTGTGATTGGCACACTAGAATTGAAAGTATCATACAAGCGAAATCCTGGATTTGTATCGGATTATGTGAAGCTGGCAAAAGAAATGAAGCTAGTACTACATCAATTAATACATCTTGGTGTGGTTCGACCTATTGCCTGTGGAATCTTAATACAAAGTATACACAACATTGATATAGACAACCAGTATAATAAAAGCTCTTTTTTATTTCATTTGATAGAATCAAAGTGTGAAACGTTTGCTATGGATTTAGCATATGACGGTGTATACCGGTTTGTGAAGTTGTCAAAATCAGATTTATGTCTTTCCTTTCGACAACTCCCACTTTTTCCAAGCTTTTTTGAGGACATGATGCGCCTACGGGTATAAACGGAAAGTTTTCTGAAATCATACAAGAGACTAACCGTTTTTCTCTCTCTTTTGTTGATAGGCGTTTACACTAAAAGTTGCACAGGCCGTAAAAGCATGCTATATAAACCGGCATTTGGGACGTGAGACACAAGACAAGACGCCTTTGTCATGGTTGCGAAATAGCACTACCAAGGTTGAAAGAATTTCTTTAGCATTGAAATAGATGTAAACTTCAAGGTTATCTGAAACCTTGCAACTAAGAAGATAGAAAACACAAATTTATTAAAAAAGAGATAGGAACAAAAAACATATTTTATCGAAGAGATATATGGTTGTCTAATTCTAACTGAGAAGTATTTACTTGTGCTTCTTGAAATCACACTATTGTGATAGCTGAATACCAAGTGAAAGCTACAACTTCTTGATAAATCATTTTGAGCATCAATCTGTAGTTGTTGCTCGTTTTGAGAGTATTCACTTCCCTCAAATCTTTATCAGTGACAATGTCAGTACTGGAGAGTTGTTCCAAACAGTACCATCACAAACATGGGATTTGCCTAATTACATTGAATATTACGAAGAACAACATCTACAGAAAGAGCAAAAAAGCCCTCGAAAGTACGTTTTTATACCATCTGAAAAGCACAGCAAAGGATCCATCAATCAGTGAAGAATTGAAAGACTCTGCAAACAATATTGTCAAAGAAAGTGAAAACAAAGATGAAAACCAGATACCTGAAGGAAATTTATAGCAAGCGGGTAAGTCATTGAGCATTAGTTTGTAACAATGTCTTGTCAAAGATGAGTCAATTAACCGTATAAAAATAAACTGCAATGTGATCTCTAGCAATATCAACCTTGTTGCTTCGTCAAGCAATACCACTGCTGAAAGACAAACTACTGAAAGAAGACACAAGAAATATCAAACTATCAACTAACAAAAGGAAAAGAAAAAAAGGTACTCAGGAGCAATGCCTGATTCAGCAAGTAAAAATATTAGAATGAACAAAGCCATTCTTAGTAGACTTTTGAACCACCCCTTTCTGAAAATGATTCTAAAAATGTTTATACGCTTGGTATGGACTGGGTTGGTAAGTTGATCCCCTACTGTTTCTAGCACATACTCATACATATCTTAATAATAGGGTTGTTGACTATTTAACAATATTTATATAGCCAAACACACTAACAACCTTTCCATACCAGAATATCTACTTCAATTGCCTTCGTTCATAGCCACGCTCAAAAACATGTATATTTGGAAAAATCATCATATCAAGTTACAGGATACCATCTTGAGAGGAGTGATTGCCAAAGAAGAAGAACACTTTTTTTTCGCATCGCTAGTGGTACTGATGATACTGGTAGTGCCTCAAAAGAACTGTCACCAAATGTATATTTAACTCCTACGAAGGTTAAAGAAATTAAGTCTATCAACATGGTATATAAAGAAGAGAGTGTATTGAATTGTTTTTCCCTTTATGTACTGATATTTAAGTCTAGAAGTACACTAAGAAGTCAAGAGCAAAACAGATTATCGATGTAACAAGAATGTAAATAAGTTAGATTTTTACTGAAACCAACTAAATATAATGTTAGTTGAATTGAGCTTGCATGAATTAGATTGAGTATAAAAATCATACCAGGCCACTACTGCTAATTTTAGCTTAGAGTCTGACTTCTATTACAAGTATCCTATTGGTACCATAGATCAGTTGATGGATCGGATGAATAACAGCTTTGAGAAACTGACCATTCTGAAAAGAACGCTCTACCGCTACATAACTGACATGTGGATTTTCATCTTTACGAAGGTCCAATTAGAGCCGGTAGAAAGAAACGCACCAGATAGAATCAAGGCGAGAAAGCAATGGGTGAAAATGTTAAAAGATATTGGTGTTGACTATATGAATAACAATGTTTTTGTCGATGAGTCAGGGTCCAATGCAAACCTGAAAAGAACTCAAGGCTGGGCGCTAAAAGAGGAGGCTGCCAAAGTCAAAGTACTTACGGCTAGAGCCAATTCAATTTCCATCTTGCGCGCTATTTCTGCTAAAGGCTCGTTCAAAATTAATTTGAGAAAGCCCATGCCTTCTCCAAAGAAAAGAAAGCCAGCAATCAAAGGGCACGACAATCGATCACTATGTCAATTTTATTAAAGACGTTCTGGCTGAGATGGACAAATTTTCTGAACCGAAGGGACATTATCTAATCATGAAAAATGCGCCCATACATACAAGTAAAATAATTGGTGAGATGGTCAAAGAGCGTGGCTGATTGCATTTACCTACCACCTTACTCTCCAGAACTCAACCCAATAGAACAATTTTGATCTGTTGTTAAGAGTAATGTAAAAAGAAAGTTTGAACTAAAAAATTTTTTTTCCACAAATAGTCGCAGACACTAGCAACCAAGTTGCTCAATCATCTTTTGAAGGGCTTGCGCGCTATACTAATAGACGTTCTGATGACTGCCTTGCAGGCCATCCTATTTTAAAAAGCAAGACATTCTTTTTATAATCGTGTAACACTCTTTTTTAAAAGTGCGACATGATTTTGGCAAAAGGTGTATTTTTGGATTGCCTAGTTCCGCATTTATGAGTTTTGATACCTTGACAGTACTAGCAGAGAAATGTAAGAATGACAGAGACACCAAAGTAACATGGCAAAAACTCAAACAGGCAAAAAGGATGTCAGCTCATTGCTACTTGATTGATCGTGTTCTGGAAACATAACATTTCCCCTCAATTGACTATCTGAATGGCAAGATTAAAAACATTTCTGACAGAAAGAAACCATTCTATTCCTAAGATTTTGAGGTTGCTGTATGCGCAACAGTATATCTCTCGAATGACAATATGCTGAAAGCTGAAGAAATTGAACTAGATACGGTATCTTCTCATGGACCTGAAGATTGCAACATTTCCTCCGAGAGCTTTCAGGACGTAAATCAAGATCAATTTGTTTCTTTGATCTGTCGGGAGTGTTTTGACTCAATCGTTGGAGATGGATCCATTGGTTTTCCCAGATCAGATATTCTTGTGTAACTGGTTTGCTCAGTCAGAAAAAAGAAACTTCTTCTATTCGATCTTACTTTCCAAAAGTCCTACTTGAGATAATTGAAAAGCACTATAGCACACAGAAGCAAAAGACATGCTGAATTACGGATTCACCTAAGCATATCATAGAAAGAAATTCAACCCAAAAAAAAAACTTTTGATTACACTCGGAGCTACTTTGCTCTTCTTTCAGCATTGAAAGGTAGATCCTTAAATTCAACGACAACAAGACCGACAATCAGGCTAAGCACTCAGGTCGGTGGCAAGTAATCAATGTGTTACAATTATAAGGTGTGGCTGAGTCTTGGTTATAAAGAGTGGTTTCACCTTAATTTATCTCTTTCTTTCTCTCTCTCTTTTCTTTCCTTTCTTTATTTGAAAAAAAGAAAACAATGACACGTTCCTTAGACATAAAAATAGAAATTGCATTAGACAAGAACAATGTAAAATACTTTCCTGGAGATACAATTGAAGGCAAAATATTTTTAACGTCCAACCAAAATTGTAGTTTACATGAGTTTCGCCTCAACTGGTCAGGACGTATCTTAGTACAGCCTGTTTCATCCAACAAAGACTCCCGCATCTATTTTGACGAGTGCTGGCGACTTGGTCCTACCTTAACCAAATCAAAATCGAAGACATCTATGGGAAACAGCAACGTGCCTCTTTACCATACTGATCTTATCCTGGCCTCAAACATGTATGATCCCGAGCCAAAGCTAAAATTATCAAAGAACAAACCTATCGCCTTATCCTTTTCTGTTCAAGTACCCAATGACCGACCTTTGCCCAGTTGTACCGAGTTCAATGTGTCGTCCAACAAAATCATCTATTTCCTTGAAGCTTTCATTCTGGATCAGGACACCAAATTCTTTACTACAAGAAAACAAGTATCTGTCTATGAAGCCATCTATACTCGTACAGAAGACAAGCTGATACCTATACGAATTGAGGAAACGTTTATGATATCGACTGCTGGCCAAGAGAGGAAAGAAATTGCAATGGCCATGCGAGTGACGCTACCTTGTCAGAGCTGCCAGGCTGGTGTTGCGATTCCTGTATCAATCTCATTATGGAGCGATGTGGAGTTTGTTCGAAGGCAAGGAATATCTGTCTCTTTATTTAGAGTCAACCAAGTGTTAGCTAATGAAAGGTAAATGGAAAAGAGGAGGAAAAGGAGTTAGAGCATGATGTGACATTGTGATATTCTCTTGTGGTTGTTGATTGGTTGACATTGATTTCTTTTGATGCTTGCTGTATATTAGAGCATACACATCCCAAGGTGAAAAGATCAACCGTGTAGTAGCAGATTTGGAGATCACATCTCAAGACAATCAAAGCCACCAAAAGTTTCAGACTGTAAGAGTTGGACTACCTGTGCCTAAGGGTACTACTCCAACTGTGACATTTGAACAGAGTCAATTGTTATCCATTTCTTATTTTGTCCGAGTTCAAGTGCTTGCTCAAGAAGGTGTCTATATAACGCCTGATGGTAAAGCATCACAATTCATGGTTGTTGACATACCCTTTTCTGTGGGTACATTGACAACACCACAAGCTGGCAACTCTTCCTCCTCTTCATCTTCGCCGATAAATACCCCAATGTCTTCTCCTCAACACACATTTGGATCCATATCAAGTGCATTTAATCTATCTGGACATCAAAGCATGCTACAGCAACCTTTTGATTTTGTTTCATCAAGTATATCCGAGTCGTCCTTTCGTACCAGTACATCACCTGTATTATCGCCAGTGTCTCCCAAGACATCACCATTGTCTGTGTCATCACCAAAAGAGACTTCATCACCTACTTTATCGAAAGCGACTTCATCACCTACTTCACCCAAAACTTATATACAGTCATTACCCACTTCACCTAACTCGACTTTGCTATCTATTAATGAGCCCAAAAGAAATAGCCTTAGTGGTATATTTAGAAAATCATCTACAGGAAGCACGTCTACCCAATCATCAGATAAGAAGAAGAGGTTTTTTTCAAGCCTAAAGCTATATAGCCGTAATGAAAAACAAGAAGAGGAAGAAGTGAATGAATTATCGCAATCAGAATCACCTGAACTACCGCCTTTGCTCCCTCCACGACCTGCAGAACTGATACAATCTTCAACTTCAAAAGCAACTGAACAGCGAGGTGTGTTTGACATCTTTGCTGATGACAGACTTACAGATGACGAAAATAACACCCAGTCTACATCCATCACTCCTCCTGTATTTGTGTCTCCACCGACAGATCAAACGGTGTTTCAGATGTTTCCTGATGATGATAGTGACAGTGAAAACGAGATTGTTCAAAGCTTGGAGGTTGGAAAGAATGATCAGTCAGCTCAACAAGAACAGCCAACATCAAGCAAGCCAGCTCCATCACAAAGAGTGTTCCAGATGTTTGAAGACAGTGATTCGGATGATGATAGTGTAAATGAGACTGAGGCACGCTCTAGTCAACATTCATTCAATGTATTAGCGAAACCTGATCAACCTGACTCCGAAAACGAAGTAGCCTTTCACAAACCTAATGCTTTAAGTGACTTGTCTAGTGATGATGAGAGTCTATCCGAATCCGATTTGTTGGCTGTATTAGCACATAACAAAAGAAGATAAAATAAATTGGAAGACACCATCATCGCATGTATGTTTCAAGGTTACGTCCTAAACGTCGAGTGATCTCAGTTGTTTTGGAGAAAGGATGATATCGCTTGATGCTGTTTGTAGACTACTATTGACCGTACATTGAAAGTAATGCAGCTACTTGAGCTTTATTGTTGAATTTCTAACCTTTTCAAGAGATGTTGGTTAAAGCAAGTATTCGTTGATTGTAATTGATTTTCGCTTCTCTTTCTAGTGCTATTTGAATTACAAAAGCAGCAGATGCGTATTGAGAATAGCATCGATCTTTTGTAAGACACAAAACGTTTGCATTCATCAACAGAAAGATTGGGGAGTTTGGCAAAGATTACAGTAGCTGTTTGACATCAGAATAGACTTAATTTAAGGGTGCAATTCTCCAGAACAAAGATCGTCTCAGGCACTAAGACGTCGTTTGATTTAAGAATATGATCAACACAGAGTGTATTTCTGAATAACACTAACACTCTTGAATAAAGCGACTTTTGTATAATGCAACACAAAATTTTTAATCAGCTGTTTGTGCTGAGTGGAAATTGGTAGTACATCGTATCAGATTGCCTTATGCACGACGCGCATCACTTAGGGAAACAGCTTTTTTTTTTTACATTTATGAGTGTCGTCAAAATAAGCTCCAGAGCCTCAAAAGTATCAATGAAAAAGAACAGAGCTATCACTGAGATAAAGCCCCTCTTGAGTTTAGTATTGTTTCACTTTTCTTGAATATGACATGATGTTAATCTAGGTGATGGTATATGGGATCATCTTTATTTAAACTAAGCTGAATGACAAATTAACATTAAGCAGTTAATGTAACTGAAGATTTGACTAAGTTGAAAAACAAATAGATTGTTCCGATACAACAGCTTATATAAGTTTACGATAGCAACTTTAAAAGGAGCACTTTGCTATCATATAACTCTATCGGACGCTTGAATACTTCTTGATCGCTCTCGACTAGGAGATATTTGTTTACGGATATACTTGTTGTCGTTTTCCTTTAGTACTAATTTAGATATCAAGTGTTTTTTTTTGTTTAAAGAGAGGTGGTTCTTATTTTTATTTATTTTCTTG
The DNA here is from genome assembly GCA_025331435.1 of Choanephora cucurbitarum. NCBI lineage: Eukaryota > Fungi > Mucoromycota > Mucoromycetes > Mucorales > Choanephoraceae > Choanephora > Choanephora cucurbitarum. The sequence continues at coordinate 60,152 of JAIWNI010000102.1, read as the reverse complement.
TCGTCGTTAGCTGATTTTTCTTTTATTGGAGATTATTCTACTATTCATACGAGAGCACTGAATTTCTCAGAATGATAAGTTTGTAAGAGATTAGCAAGTATATGTGAACATGCTCTCCTTTTTTCTTGAAGAAAGACTCTAATTTGACAGCTAACTCAACACTCCAGTGTTGTTGCACAATGTACAAATCGAATGAGCCTTAATAATAGAATGCCCCGATTGAACGGTTATACGTAAAAAAAAAGGATGGGTGCGCAAGTTGAGTCTTGAAAACCAATAGGATTACTACTCTTTTTTTGGAAAAAGAAACTTTAAATATGCTCCTTTTTTGTTGTTTCTGATTATCAGCAAAAGAAAAGGAAAAACTTACCACATATTCTAAATGAACGCCCCACCACCAACACTCGGCCAAGACGCGCATAAATACATACAATCTCACGTTATGCATAATGCTCGACAACTTCAGTTTATACGTTCTTGCTTTGCAGCCATAGCTGGATCTGCTGCTGGCATCTTGGGTCTTCGCAATCTGTCTGGCTTCTTGTTCTACGCTATAAGTTGGATTGTCTTGTCAGCACTACTACTGATAAAGACAGGTGGTAGCAAGATCTACTTTGTGAATGGCTACCGCGATGTAGTTCTAGATGGTGCTTTAGGTGGCTTACTTTCTTATATTCTATTTCATACTTTGTTGTACGGCTTAGTACACTTGTACCAATGATAGTCGATATACACATATGTACAAAGAAAGATATGCACATATCATACGTTTTATGGGTCAATCAAATAAATTCGACTGATTTTTTTCCCTGAAAAATATAGTGTTGGTCAGAATTTAGAAACTTTTTTTTTTTTCTTAGAATCATTTGATCATTTTATTTTGACATTTTTCAAACTGATTTACTGAATATCGAATGATACTCCCAAGATGAATAATTGGTATAGCCTCAATTAGTCAAACAATAAGAATTTCTATTCCACTAAGTTTGGCTCGTTTTACCTTAAGATTGACCAGAATTTTTTGGTTGAGTTTAACTCTGGAAGGTACACTGAGGGTGTAACCTTACTGCATGATTATCGAATCAATTATTTCAGAGACATGAATTGTAGCATTATCCATAATGATGAAAAAGATCCTTTCATTTCTAAAAACTCCATGGATATCACTAATGAACTGAAGATAGTGTTCACCTGTAGTGCCCTTAGGTACAGACAATTGATCCTCGGGTGCTTTTCTTTTTTTCGTAACTCCCACTACTTTCTTTCTCTTCAAATTTCCAGACTCTCTTAGCTTCATATTCATAACACTGATTGCCGAGGCTATGCCAAGAGTATTATGCGAAGTAGCTTTTGTCGATAGAGTCTCAGTGATTGACTTTGAGCCGCGTGATGAACAGCCTCAACTACGACACATGTTAATATCATACCCAGACTCATAAGCAAATATACAGTTCTCAATATGGTCCATACCATCTTGAGCCCACTTCTTAGCACAATTCGCACGTTTCTGAAGGGCTTCATTCTTTGTTTCTGGCAACAAGATATCGACTTACAATCCTAACAGTAAGGTTGCACTTCTCCTTCATAAACTCGGCCACCCCCGTGAACTTCGCAGTCAAGTACTTCTATGACGTCCTGAATTGTTGCCGTAGAATCTTTGTCAAAAAAGAATCGATCAAATGAGACTTGTGTGCTTCATTTAGACGGTTGACTATTCTATGAGCAGTCTTATTTGTTTTTTTTTCTCAACTGGGATATTTCTCTCAGGATCATTTTCATATGTTGGCTTCCACTGAATGTCCTGGTTTTTGATACACTTCAAAGACCTGCCAATTTCTTCAAGAGAAATTACTTGTGTTCAACGTAATTCGATGCTTCATGACCTTGCTCGCCATGAATCCCACCAGTACCGTCTTCATAGAGAAGAGCAAGTACTCATGTTATTGCTCATTGTAAAATAAAATAACAAGAAGCTCAAACGAATGGCCAAATGATTCTAAAAAAAAAGCAACCCACTGGTTTCTAAATCCCGCTCAACGATTTTCAAATGGCAGTGGAAGCTCTGTAATAAATATCAGGCCTTTTTTTTCTGATTTCCTTTCTCTCTTTCTCTCTCTTTCTCTTTATTTTATCATTTTCTAACTACTTTTATGTCTTCACACACTGTCGAAAAATACCTAACAGACTCTACGTTGGATTGCTTTAGAAATGCTTACAGAGGCATAGTTCATATACCATCGCTTCAAAAAGCGTTGTTTCAAATAAATCATCCATTCTCAAATGCTCCTTGCCAACAAAAATCTATGATGATTGATCGGCTGATTGACATATCGGCGGAAATCATTGACTCCATATGGCTCAACAAGCAGAAGCCAACAAAAAATCCTATATTGCCCACTAAAGTGTTTATCAGAGAAATACTTCAACGATCAAGGGCAACTTATTCAATGCTTCAGCTTGCTTTGTTTTACATCTTTCGTATCAAAAAACTTGTCAGCTCAAGCACACACTGTCTCGTTTCTTGCAGTCGACGTATGTTTTTAGCTGCATTGATACTTGCCTCTAAATATCTTCATGATCGAAACTATCGAACTCAAACATGGGCTAAAATTGCTAGCTTAAGTGTTGCTGAAATCACTGCTTCCGAACTGGTCTTCCTCAAGCTCATTGACTATCGACTTTATGTTTCCAAACCTTTATACGACAAATGGGTTTCTCTGCTGTATCAGCACATTCAAAAGCAAGATTCAATCCAGCAGCATAAAGACAGCACCTTCGCCTCAAATACGCAACACAAATCCGCAGTTCCATTCATTTGTCCCCTGACTAAAGCTGGTGATGATGATCGCAGCACTAATGGCGACGACGACAGTTGTAGTGAAGTATCATTGCCAAATGGTGTATGTAGTAGTAGCAGTAGTAGTGCTGCAGCCTCTCCTCTTAACACACCTCCTTTACTACCCAATAACACAATTAAGAAGCGACCACTTGAAGAACAAGAAGATTGGCCAGCTTCAAAGCATATCTGTTTAGAAAAGTGAATGTATATTTTTACCATTTGATACCCAAATAAACATGTTTCTTTTCGGATATTCAATGTGCATTTTGTGCCTTATTTTTTTCATCTCAGAAACGGCCTGATTTTTCTTGTATAAAAGTATCCAATCATTTCTAAAAGATCGAACGTTGAACGATGAAATTGCATAACAAAAAAATGCTATAATTTTTTTTTTGCTTGACGTAAGAGATAAAGCCTTATTCCGAAACTTTGGTAAGGCGATTCATAGAAGGCATTTATTAATCACCTCATTAATTTTAAACTTTGATAGCCGTGTTAGCAATAAAAGCAGTATTCTATGCAAGTACTGATGTGAATTTGTGCAAAAGAAGAGTCAAATAATGTTGTTGAGCAAGTAAATTTATAAAAAGTGGAAGGCCAGATAGTAGACATAGGGATAATGGGAGTTTTTCTTTTTTTTTTGAGATCACACAATCTCTATTTTCCCAATTCGGTTGAATGCCAGATTAGGATTGATGTAGCTTGTGATACTTTCAATTGGGTGATTCCGGAATTTGAATCTAAATGGTTTACACCCTCCAATTTTGAGAAGCAATCAAATGTTGATGAAATGAACATTGGTCTGAAGTGCCAATGATAAGGTAATGAATCCACTGCTTTTGTTTGTGTATAGTTTCTGCAAGTCTCTTATTCTCACATAAGCTAAAAGGAAATTAATGCACCTTTAATCTTTCTTTTTTAAGAAAGAATGGCTCTCAATCATACGATATAAGAGAGCCTATCACTCTAACTAACGGGAGAACCAGAAAAGCCAACCACAATCAAAACTGATTGGCTGATCTTCAATCAACTGATTTCAACCTTCAAATTATGGTGATATCACAGAATTCAATGGACGTTTTTCTTTTCTTCTTTTGTATTTAGACAAGTTGAACTTGAGCTAAATAGCGTGATGTTCACCTATGTGTCATCACTTGAGAATATATGCATACATGGGCAACATATCATGCCTCTTTTTTCAATTGAATGATGTACCTGAATCCTGCTTGGCCACTAGTTCGCTACAAACAAGTATTATTTCATCAGATCATTTTTATTTGTTCAATGTCTTTTATATGCAAAATATAATACAGAGTCAGGTGCATAACTTAGATTAGGAGAAAGTAACACTTCCTTTTCTCTTTTCAGCCTGCCACTTCTGGTATTTTACATTCTCTGTTTAAATGCTACACTTGGCTGAGTTCAAGATGAACTACCAATCGTAATAGCTCCCTATTTGTTGTTGTATGATTGTTGAGGTTAAATCCGTAAGTAAAGATTCTTGAAATGACAAGAAGAAAATTCTAAAGAAAAAAAAAGAGCAATCTTATCATAATTACAAATAGCATTTCTTTATTTCTGCGTACTTGCTAAAAATGTACATGCTAAAAGGAAGCAGTAAACTCTATTGATGAATCTCATTTAAGTTATATGCTTGAATTACTCTTATTGCTACTTGTAATTCTAATACTTACAAAGAAGAGAAAGAAAAAAAAAACCATTTAGAAGCCAATGTGTAGTCTGAGATGTAAGAATACAACCCAATCAAATATGCATCTGTATCTTTAAATTGCTTGTTATAGAGCACATCCTAAAGAAATGAACATTTTCGAGTTTCAAACCCCTTTTCCAAATTAAGTAATACTTTCAAAAATTGCTCAAAGGTTCTTTGACATTTTTCACCTGAGCATAGGCTTATATATAGGCAATGATTTTGTTGAAAAGCCTTTTTGTCAACAAAGATTCTTTCATCCATGGGAGAAGCGCTATCTAAGAAACTATGAATATTGTTATTGAACGAACAATTGCATTCTTAGAGTGCTTCTCTTTTTGCAGTTCATCAATACCTCTCAATCCAGCTACACTCGAACTTTGGATAAAGCCCAAAAACGAATTTACTGCGTTCAATAGTTTCGGCGAGAATAGAATTCTGTTGAGGAAAGTCTGGCTGAGAGGCCAATAGGTGTAATGCATAATACCCATGGTTTGAAGCTGCCGTGTTGTTGCAATATCTTATCGTATTGTGCTTTCCTTTTCCATTCGAAAAGAGGGTTTGTGCTAACAATATACCTCTGTACTAATGGAATGCTTCTTAGCTTCACCGTTCTAACCGCATATGTTAATATCTATCTGCTCAAGCTATTAAAAAACATAATGTTTAATTACTGGATGAGTCTCTGAACATATTTTGCGATATTGCTTGCATCATTTTCTTTTAAAGTAGACCTTCTGCTAATCTTAATAGTTGAATTTTCCCTCGACATAAAATGCCTTGTCAGAAAAAAATGACCTTGGCTTGACTTACCATCCTTGATCTCAATTGCATTTATGTTCGTTCTCTTTGCAATACTTTGAAAAGAGGTAAGCCTTCAAGAAATAAGTTTTCTTCCAACCAATTCAGCAGAAAGTGGCCATACCACACTTCCATCAGCAAACGCTTCCTTGTTCAATGTTGGATATTTTGTTTTTCTTGGCAAAATGATAGTTCAAATCTGATTCACCAAAACAGGGATGCTTTCTGTTGGCTTTGGGCTAGCTTCTTAACCATTCAACTGTCTGTATCTTGATATCTTTATCATCGAGGATAGAAGCTCTTTTTTTTGTGTTTTCCTTGAGCACCAATAGAAACACTATCGGTGGCCAAGTATCCCTTAGCATACTCTCTAGCGACTTTGGCCTTGTAAGTAATGGCCTTGCACTTCTACACAATCATTACTGCTTCCATTAAAGCCTTCATCTTGCACCACGTACCACTACTATCCATTATTCTGAAGTAAAGGTACACGGCATTATACTTGGCCATTTGAGAGGCGCCTAACTTGTGTTGTTAATTGAAACTTCTGCTTCTGTAGTCCGAGCCAGACTAACGATGGTTTCAAGAGGTTTTGAGATCTCGACAACCTAATCAACACCCATGTCTATAGGAGCAGCTTGAAGTTAAACAGCTGTAACTGGAAGACTACATGCCTTTTTAGCATTGACTGTAAGCTTTGACAAGTTTCTCATTCTTGACTTTTTTAATGGAGTTTTTAGCATTTTTTTCCACAACTTTCAAAGAAGTCAAAGTTTGTCATATTTTGATAAGTCCCTGAATCATGCAGTGGTCGTTCGGTTTAAAGGGTTTGATTTAAGAGTATGCTTAATATAAGTGTGCAAACCTTTAACTTGAAAATCGCTTCAGGCACTAAAATATCATTCGGTTCAAGAGTATGCTCAATATAAGAGTGCATTTCTCAAGAATATGCACACTCTTAAGTAAAGAGACTATTGTATATGTGTTGTCACACAAAATGAACATATTTGAAATATGACTTTAAGCAGAGAGACCAAGGTTTTTGTTGCACTACATTTGAAGTCTCCAACTTTGAAGGCAATAAAAGTTATTCTTTTTTGCAGGAACATATTAACTTTGTCTCAATAGGTTAATTCAAACACACTTTCACAACATCTTTGCCGTGGTAGGATTGGAAGAAAGTCAGATTTCCTATCAAATTTCTTAAACAAAGTTCGATAAAAAAAGATGTACTTTATTGTATAGAAAACTGCATATAATAGGGTACATCTTCATATACATGTTTCAGTATCACGAGGAGAATAAATCAACGCTATGTTGTCTTTTTATGTTGACCTGCTGTCTCGATTTGCCATTATGAATTTGAGAATGTGGTCAAGGGTGCTCTGTTTTATGACGATTTGTTTGGTATTTCATTGAATAAATATGGTGGAAGCTAAGACAAACAAAATGTCATCAATAATATGTTATATTCTGAAAAAAGGTGTGGTCAATTTAAACTTGTGGAAGCAACATGTATAATTAAGAATAGAGCGTATACACAGTCAGACGAATAGAATGAACTTTTATGGATGAAGTCAGGCCTAATTAGTCATAAGCTTACCTAATTCATCTGAAAGGCATATATCCTGATGACTTCCTGAGTAGTGATGGTCTTGACTATTCAGTTGGTCTTTCTTCTTCTTTTTTTCTTGCTCTTATCATTAGCTGTTTTCATTGACAAGATTATTAAAGGTGATTTCTCTCTCTTTCTTTCTTTGGAATATAATAGCCAGGTCTTTGTCAGATCCGGAAGTCAGAAAAGACAAATTGAGTTTAGTGTTCAACCATTTTCCCGAAAACTTATCTGCATTACGTCTTGTTTATTACTAGGTTAAGCAATTGCCAGATAAAGAAATCAAAGACTGAGCCTCTTCCCTCCCTTCCTTTTTACTGTACAAAAAAAAAGAGATACTTTTAAGCAAGTTAAACGGCAAGACTTTCAGCAAATGTCAAAGCAAAAATAAAAGAGTAAAGAACTTTTCTTTTTAAAAAAGGAGACAAGGTATAGATAAGGGATTCTCATGGATTAACTTAAAACTTTCATAGATAATTTGAAACATCAGCAAAGTGTAGGACATTATACTTGTTCCTCTATCTAGCCCAAGGGAAAAAGAGTGCTTATTTATATGAGAGGTCAGCCCATTCTCACATATCCTTTTTTTCTTTTACAGAAACAAAAAAAAAGAAAGGCGAGTCAAGAAGAAGAGACAGAAGAAGAAAAAAGAAAGAAAAAAGAAAGCCATATGAGAGTCTTTATATACTTTTCAAATAACAGTTGCATGTGAAAGTGATCACACTGCACATCAACTTTCAACACTCCCTCTCCCTCTCTTTCTCATATTTTTTTGTATTGAATTTCTTTGTGTCACCTTGCGGTCAGACCAACCAACCAACCGGTGTTTGATTTTTTTAGTAGAAACAATGTACTACTTTGTCTTTGTGTATCAAAGTTTGATGTAAAAGACAAAAAAAGGGCGCCTTTTATCTTTTAACTATCAACAAATTTTAGGCAATTTCCCACACACATAAAAACATGTATATTCACTATCTTGAAAGTGTACAACCTGAAGATAGTCACACTTTTTGACTATAAATGCAGCATTGTTAGAAAGGTACAGAATTAGACTTATCCTCTCTCTTTTCTTCTCTTTTTTTGTTCTGTTTACTTCCTCTATCATGTTTAGTTATTGCACAACAAATGAGCAATATATCAACCCTATTCAAACGCTGAATGAGACAGATCTGAGAGATTTGTTTGAACCTGATGCCAATCTGTCTCTTTTACAGACCCTATCTCCTGTTTTTGAAGCATCATCTCCAAGGACATTGGATTCACTCTCGGACAATGCATCTGCCTCACCCAATTCGCAATATGTCGATGATTTTAAGGAGTTCGAGCCTATTGTACATGTAAGTGTAGTGATAGTTAGAGAAGGATAACTATCATGCTTATCTTGCAACATTTACTTTTAGGAACCTACCAATGATTTCTTTTTCGACTTTTTAAATGGCGACATGTAAGAGTTGTCATAACAAAGATTACTTTGTTTCTAAATTTTATTCTATTGTTTACTTTTCAGTCAATCCGAAAAGTCAATGTCATTGAAAGATGATAGGTAAACTAGAAATGTTTCAGTTTGTATCAATTGATACTGATACTCTTCTTCTTGTTTCTCTTATCTAAACAAAAAGTGAGCATCTTGAGATTCGGATTCTTGGTGTGCCAAAAACAGGCGCCAAGTCGCGTGTTGAAACCCAGATAAAGTTGTGTATACAACTAATGACAAAGGATGAAAAAAAAGTACTTGATTGGTCTCATATTCGTTTGAGCGAAAGCATGCTGGCAAGATCTAAATTGCGTAGAAACCAACAAAAACAACAGTCGAAAGCAATAGACGGACCAATGCTGAGTATGGTATCAGACGAATCCAAAGTGTTGGATTTGGAAGCAAAGGTGATATGTGCTAGTAACACGGATCACCCAATTCGAATGTGTGCCAGCTGTGTAGGACGAGAGGTATTTAAAGCTTAAAACAAATGATAAAATGACAAGAAACTCATACACCCTCCATTTCTTTTTTGCTAAATATAGAGGAGACGGGCCGAACGAACAAAAGATGGAAAACCAAAATCTGATTCATCTTTACTTCCAAAAGATATAGAGGCCGAAAGAAATCGGATCCTACTGTTCAACTGCAACACTTTGGTCGATTTCTCTTCAGGGGATGCTATTCTACCTTCTCGTATTACGTGTTATTGTAGACATCATGATGAAAAAGTGGGCTTTAGGTTGGTTTTCTATTTGCCCAAAAAAAAAAAGACTAGAGACTAAAATAGATTAAAATAGAATTTCCTTCACAATGAAAAACTACAAAGGCTGTGTAGTGGCCACTGGCTTATCTCCTCCTATCATGATTACGGATGACCATAAGGGTTCTAAGCAAAAAGGGTATCGCAAACGGTCAAGAGATGAAAGTATCTCGTCTCTTCCACAAACACCAGCTATATCTCGTCGAAGTTCAATGACTGCAGATGAAAATGCAATGCCAATGGAAGAAGATGACTGCAGCGAAGAAGATGTTCATACACGCACACCCACTAACTTTGAATCTACATATCTCATCTCAAATGATTTCCTCCCAATTCAACCAGAACTATCTGTATTTCCAACAGCTAGTCAGAGCGAAGAATGGCCTTACAACCGGCGTCGCCGAACTGTGAAAGGATTTGCACCGGCTGACATGTCAACCAACACACTTATCAATTCAATGCTTGACACTGTGCCTCAACTTGATCGTCTTGTCCCGTCACAAGGACCCACATATGGTGGCATTGAAGTGACTCTCTTGGGCTCCGGATTCTACCGAGGCTTAACTTGCATGTTTGGGGAACACGCTGCTACAACTATCCATTGGAATGCCAACACGATGGTCTGCGTATTACCACCTGCCACACAGACTGGGCCAGTGGTTGTTTCATTTAAAGAACATCCGCTTGTGCTAGAAGGTCAGGATGTGGCTATCTTCATATACTACGATGCAAGCGATAGGGCATTACTGGAGCTGGCTCTACAAGTAGTCGGTCTAAAGATGACAGGAAAACTGCAGGATGCAAAGCATGTTGCCATGCGTATCGTTCAAGGTGATCGGCAAGACTCTTATCAAAGCTCTGTTCTAGAAGCAGTTGAGCGATCAGATACAGCAGTAGACTATACACAAGTAAACACTAATGGTCACACATTACTTCATTTGGCTGTCTTGCTCAATAACGAAGCACTAGTCAAGGCAATCATCAAGAACTATCAGTGCCGTCCAAAAGAGGAACTGCTGAGGTTACTGAATATGCAAGACAGAAACAAAGTGACAGCTCTTCATTTCGCTTGTCAACTAAAATCAAACAATCTTGTTCACATTTTACTTTATGCAGGTGCTAGTACAAATCTCTCATCTAATTGGGGCTTGCCGTCTGTGTCATGTGGCAAAGAAGATTCGGATCTTTTAGATTTACTTGATTTGTATCAGAAGAACTCAACATGGCGGGAATTGGTTTCTAGAAAACATGATCATATGAGTTGGCTATTCCCTGGTTTGAGTGTCACTGACTCAATCCATGTTATCGCCTCAACAGATTTAGTCCCTTCAAACATAAACACGGTAGATCATTGCCTGTGCTGTCTTCGGATGTCGATACTTTGCGATAAGGCTAACGTTCAGCCATTCTTTGACTTTCTAGTCATAGCCGCATTACTTGGTTTACAGGCTCATGGTTATTTCGGATTACCAAAGCTAGAAATGCTCTGCAATAGTTTTTTGTCTTTTTGATATCCGTTTCTTTTCTCTTTTATGCATTCTTCATATACACCCACTTATACACACATATATATACATATATATACCTTAAGCAGTCATACAACTTGCACATACATTTTGCCATGCATTCATTCATTTGTAATTTATTGATACACACATTAAAAGGCGTCTTATAGAAAGCGAATCATGATTCTTTTTTTTTCTGTGAAACAACAGATGGTCTAGACATAAATGTGCTTGGATGTTATTACTTTTCCTAACCTTGATGCACTTATTTGCAATTTTGAGCTAAATAGCTAGTTATGAGCTTTTTTTTAATAGATTTGCAACATATATTTGTAATGTTGTAGATATTGATTGTCTACGAATGAACCTTAAACTTAGTATCTTATCTTTTTCTTTTAAGGCTGGTTGATTGGCCAAAAATGCTTTTAGTACTTCCTTGCTTAAATAATATATGGAACACACGAAAAGAGTAGTCGATGTTTGTTGTTTCGTTTCAAACTTAGACTTTCATTGTTGCTCCAAAAAAAGGAATTGATTTCAAGTACCATTTTCTAAAACCAAGCCTTGTATCAGCTTCATCTTTATAAAAGAAAAAGAAAAAGTAAACTTCATATAAGGAAATCGTGTTTTTTTTGTTTGTTTATTTGTTACTGATGATGAAGATAAAGTCTATTGCTTCTCACAAAGTTCTAAAGCATCAGTCTTTAGGATTTTCAATGAAATCATTCTCTTTTTAAAGGACGCCTCAAAATAAGTTGCCAGTATAAATCCAATAGTCTAAGGCTGTAATAGTGCTTTGGTTGTACAACTAGCTTATAGGCTGTTTATGAGCACCATTATCTGTATTACAGTAGACGCTGGCATAAAGAAGGTAGATGCCTCAACTGTCGCTTTTGCTCTGGCTGATATCTAATCACTTTTTCAAATGGGATGTTGGGCTTGCAAGTCATTCTCACTAGTGCTTAGAAAAACTGCTTGAGCAGAAAAGACATTGGGGTTTATTTCTATCAATCAAGAACTCTTGATGCTTCTCAAACAGTTAATTTAGGCATAAATGAAGATCTGTTGATGTGTAATCAACAAAAATCTCAACGCAAGACTTTGAAAATGACAACATTTACCTTTATTTTTATGGAATGGTCAATAGGTCGCCAACCACGCTGTATCACTTGGATAAAAAAAGTCAAACAATCTGACCCTATCTGTACTATCTGAGAGCTTATGTGTGGAAAGAAGAAAATCAGTCATAACAGCAAATCAAGAAATAGCTTCAAAAAATCTGGTATAGATAGGAAGCAATCTTCCGAAAAATAGAATAGGCTGTATAGATTACACCAAAATAAGTTTATTTAGCTTTTCTGCTTAGTGTACATGGGAAACAAATGGTACTTTAGATGCTCGCTAATAACGGCTGATGATACAGATACGGTCGAGTTAGAGTTCAATGAGTTGGTTACTGCTGAACAGTTGGGATATCTCATTATATACTCGTCTAATCCAGGCAAGTCCGGTTCAAATGACTGAACGATACGGATGATAACAACACCAGGTTCTAACAGTTCCGTGTCAAAAATGGTCCATGTTATCAATAGAATACGTGCTTACCTGTCCATGGAGATAACTTGAGTTCGATGTCAGTATTGAGTTTATAACAATAGGGTGTTGTTTGTTTGAAGTGACCAGGAGCAGGCCAGAACATATATGAAGATTGGTCCGGCAGGATAAACTATATTTGTATCATATTAGCTCTATTTGGCACATATCACAACTGTTCACATCTAGTCTACCTCGACAGCTAGTGAGTTTGTGTTAAAGGCATTAAGCACTTCTGCTTCAACATGCATTTTGACAGGAAACTGAGAAGTGAATTTATATGGTTTATCGGAATTGGGTAAAGGCTGAAGAATAACAGCAGTTGTATGTTTCACAGGATTATCAAGGCATATGTCTAACGGTAGGAAATTCTATAGAAAAGAATGAGCGACCGTGTTCTCCTTTTAGTATAATGATCCATGCTTACAGGAATAAATGATTGAATTAATGCCATCTTTTTGGTGGTTGGGCACTCGCTAGCAGATAATAACTGTGTCTTGAGATTCGACAGGATTGGTATTTTGTCTGTCCCCCTATCGCCAAAGTAACGTTGAATTGCCTTGATCCGCTCATGAGAAGCCAACAACATATTCTTTATGTTAAAGGACGCATTTTTCGACCTGCAAGCAAACAAAAAAAAAGAATTACATTTGTTGATGCCTAGAATACTTATTCAACACAACACTTACGTTGGCATTTGCTTTAAAGTACCAAACATCCATACTATATTTGCAAAGACACGGAAACACATAGCAGCATGCAGTGTGCTTGGGGAGAGCCCAAAAAAGGTATGTTGTATAGTATAAGAATGGCGTAAGAGAGATGCAGCAGCAAGTTGTGCAGTAGATGCGCAGGTGGATGAATGACTCTGCTTTACTTTGATCATAGTCTCACAACATTTCAAATAGAGGTGAGCCAATTCAGATTTACCGAAAAAAGATGGCTTCAAGCTAGAGATGTATTTGAAATTTCTGGTTGCTACCTCAATGGTCAAGAGGGCTGTCGATAGCTCGTTTTGGTCTATTTGGCTTTTGATTGTTTGAAGCATTTCCACAGTAGTTGCCATATAACTATCAGCATCGGAAGCTACCAACTTTTTTGCTGAAGCTAATGAAGAATCATTCCTATATTAACCTCTCTTTTTTTCTTTCTCTTTTGTTTCCATCATCCTTCTTACCACTAAATGTCATAGGTAGGCAATCAACATCACCTTCTAATTTCAAACCAGCTGTTTTATAAAGTTTCTATATCACAAAAACAAAATTGGATCAATGCTAGGAGTCTTGTTCTTACAGACACTTCAAGGCCTATCTACTTACTCTTAGATCAGGTACACAGTTAGGATACTTGCTTTTGAAATAAGCAAAATGACGAAACACATATTTGGGTAGCTGATTTAGGATTTTGACATTGGAAACACAGGCATTTGCAATCAATATTACATAGGCAGTGTCTTCATTTTTGTTAAACAGGACACGGGTTAGAAGGTGATAAAACATCAATCAAATGAACCAAGAAAAAAGGACAGATGGCATACAGCCAAAATCTACTTACACATGACATCTTCAACATTGGCTTCTTTGGGCAAATATCGCTTGTCTAACTTGAGCAGCTCAGGCACAAGTATCTCTACGTAATCTTCATGTTTTTTTCCGACATCAGCCAAGCATCGATAGATAGATAAAACATCCATTGGGTATCGCTTAGTATTAGCCTCCAGGGCATCCAGCAAGGTTGTCAAAGATATACGTGCAGTCAATCGAATTACCCTATTTTTGCATATGTCAGTCGAACAATACTAGAATCAGAGGGTGTGTTGCTTACGTAAACAGATCATGTGTAGCTTGTCTGGCTATAGGATCACTATCTTCTAGTGCGCCTACGGCAATCTCAAGCTGTTCTTCATCGAATTCGATAGGTGATTTTGTTCCAATTTTCCTTAAACTTTGAATTGCATTCAGTCGAATCTTGTCGATATCATCATTAAACATGTCTACAACAACCAAACAGTCAATTCTCTTGTTAGCTTGTTGTTTGAGAGCATTGCGTCTTACCCACAAGGAATTCAATGGCTTTTTTAGTGAGTTGCTCATTGTACATGCATAGTTCACAGATTGAATCTATTGGTCTAATTTGAATTTTGTTCTCTATGCGATAGGCTTGTTAACCTACCTATGGCTGCATTTCGTACTTCTTGATATTCATCTTCAAGGCCATGAATGAATGAACCACAGGCTCCTGAATCCAGCAGATGAAATTCATTGGATTCAACATCAATATCACCTTCAGCCACAGGAATGGCACCATTGGCATAACGCTTCTGCTGTTGCTTATATCTAGGTACCTTACGTTTCAAATGCGACATGATCTGCTTACTGAAGGTTTGGTTCAACATGTCTGAACCAACATGCTGATAAGAAGCCATCATGACACAAGCCTTTGTTCGAATTGTTATGGCAGAATCATTCACAAGGTCACATACTTTGTTAAATGCATCATCGATCAATCGGGTAGTTTCATCTACATCTTCATGAGCCAGTTTCATGCGATGTTCAGGATAGAGAGAACTGAGAACACTGTGATTGGTAGAAGCGTGTTACTTATCTCTCATATACAAATACAACACTGCCTCTTTCTCGAATTGTATAAATTCTCCAACACCCTCTTGTTTTTTTCACGATGTACATGAATATAGCTTATGCACTGGAAATAGTCTTACCCCATCAAATTTAATCCAGCCATACGAACTTCCTCATAATCATCACGCAAGGATGTCACAGACAGACTATAAATTGCCAAATCAAGTGGACACCCTCTGATATGCATTTGAAACAATGCATCAAGCGCACTCTTTCTAACTCGAGGATCACTATCTCTAGCATAATTACTGATCGTCTTTTGTATCTGCATCTGTGTTGTACTCATCTCTTGCTTACTCGCGAAGGGTAGCAAGGATAGTAAAGAAATACTGACAGCTCTAACTTTATGATGCGTGTTCGACAAATCCTTTGTCAATTGACCCAGAAGAAACTCAAAAAACTGAGGACTTTCTAGTTTCTGAGAGATGTGTCGATGCTAACGAAAAGGAGTCTATAAGTCATTGCTTAAATCAACAGGGAAGTACCTACTTTGATTATTTGACAGATGCAGCTATAAACATGCCATTTGACCTTAGTTGACTCTGACTCAACCTACAGAACGATATGAGTCATACATTGAAATCGCCAACTGTCCACTTTTTTACTTGTTTTATCAAACTGCTCAACACTGCGGAGACGTTTGTGTTTGGACATCTGGAGCATTTTTCAATGAGCAAGATAAACATGGCCTGTTTACAAACTGTTTAGTTAATCTATAGTGCGCCATGTCAACGCTGGCTTACTTTGACATCGTCGTCTTTCTCTTTCTCGAGGTGTGGAATAAGTATCTCTATGATAAGCTTTTGTTGCTCTACTGTAAACAAAGGAGCGCTTCGAGCAATCAACAACAAACACTGGAGTGGTAAAATGATGTTAACCATAATCTTCTTGATGCAGCATCGTCTTACCTGCACGCGATCGTCTATTCTGTCTGAATCTAAGTTGCTCAGTTTCAACTGACATAGATGTGAATATACTAAAGCTGTTTTCTTCTGAATTAGACTCACTTCATTCCAATTAGCCCCATTAGCTGCAAGACATGAGATTGGTTTATTTGAAGCAATTGAACTAAACTTATTAAAGACAGGTTAGCTAATTATTTCTTTTCTTTTTTTTTATCAAGGACTACTTGCCTGCTGTGGGTTTCTGATGAGTATATGTTGTCGTTGACTGAAGTCTCTTCGATAAATGAGCGCTTCATAGTGCTTTACAAGTGTCTATTAAGGTAGCATGAAACTTTGGATAGCCAGAAAAAATAGCAGAGAGAAAGTCAACTCAGAAGTCAAAGTCACAGGACCAACTTTAAAGAGCGTGTCTGCATCAATTTTGTATAGGATTAATTCAAAGTGTTGTACCAAGACCATGTTTGCTTTTGAGGTCAATTCACTATAAATGCACGATTTATTAGTGAGTTTTCAATGTTATTTTGACTTTATGTAGTCATTCTTTGAGCAAAGTCTTTTATACTGAATGTTCACAGCGGTATCTTTGCTATATGCCAGATATACTTTTTTTTATGCCAGTGTCATCTTCTTTTCTATACTGCATATACAAAAACAAAGTCTTGGCAAGGTGCTTGGTTTATATATCAGCAAAAGTTACATATCAGAAAAAAACAACAATCTCGCATAATTGTCACACAATGACTTCATCTGTGCTAAAATTTTGTTCTTTTTTCTCTTTTTTTGCCAAGCTTATTGTAGTTTTTCCTTATCCTTTTTTCTTTCTTTATACCAAAAGTATGCTTATACCTAGCTTGCTGTTCTCTAAAAAGAGTCTGGCATGGATTGCTTTTAGTGCCTTGCTGCTCCTGTTTCTTCGAGACTATCCAGCTTGGAGAGCGTCGAAACAGCAAAAAGATGATACACAGCAGGTCGATCAGAAGAGTAACAATACACCGCCACCTCCTTCAATTGAGAAAGTATCTTTGGTGCATTACATTTTGGTGTCACCATTCACGGTAGTCTACTTAATTGGCAGAATTGCTCTTGACATTGTGCGTTATAGCTTATACTATTCTTTGTGGTCTTGCGAACAAGCATTGCCCCTCATCGACGACTGGCTTTACGATTTGTTTACAATCACTCTACCTCGAGCATACAACCAGACAGAAGCATGGTGGATAGAATCCGGAAAACCCAAGTGCATTCAGATAAAACAGTATACGCACAATCATGTTATTCCGCTCACAGTTAATGGTCTGGAAGTATCTTTTATCACTATTTACCATGCTTCCTGTACAGTGAAAAACAGTTTAGTTGATCTGAAGAGAGCTTGGGATAGATTTGTGCAACGCCACGATTGGCATCAGCTTGCCTCTGATTTACTTGACATTGCCCATAAAATTTGCTGGGTTCCTTTTGTATGGACTGTATTTCGGTTATATGACTTGTCACGCATTGTCTATGGAGGTCTTTCTTCAGTGATTGTCTCCATTGTACAAGAGTGCCAATGGTTTGTGACGGTAGCTTTGCCTAGTACAGTTCAATATATAGCATCAACTAGACTAGTCAAATGTACATACCGAGCTAGCTGTTATATAGGTCAAAGAATTCAACGGGCCAGCTTGTATCTCAGCACCTATATACTGCAGCCTACAGTTGGTCGATTACTAACCTGGACCGTCAAGTTGATTGACAAGATCATTTTGATACTTCAAGAAAACACTTTCCAAGAAAAGTTAGCTCGATGGTATCGCTTTGTTTCTCCTGTCATCGTATGGACTTTGATGGAGCTAGATCTTTGGCTGATGAATCTGATTTCTGGAACAGCTCTATTGAATCATGAACTTATTGTTCCAGCTTATCGGCTTTTTGTCAAGCATGTCATGCCAAAATTGTCTTTGGCTTATAAGACAATGGTGGACTATGTTGATCAATGGACCAAGCTCTATCTGTATCCTGTCTGGGCTAAAATATACCCTTATTTGAATAGGCCTCTTTATTGGGCATATCAGCATATCGCTATCCCTGCCTATGCTAAGGTGTATAGTGCTTTCACTATCTTGAAAAGTTATTTGACTCAGCAATTAGCTAATCAAATTTGGGCAGGATGCTTAAAATCATATGAATTTGTATCCTTTTACACTGTGCAATTATACCAAATCACCCAACTATGGTTAAACAAGCAAGCACCTATATTGGCAGGAGTCATCTACCAAACATTTCAATGGATCAAGTCAATGGGTTGCTGGAAGATGATGACCGAAGATATTGTCGCGTTATCTAATGAAATGTATAGCTTTATTTCAACACAATCCAATTTGATATACTTGTCTCTAGAAAGGTCCTTGACAACCTGGGCAAACGACCAACAACAAGAAGCAAAGGATCACTTAAAAACGAATTAGCAAGATTCGCTTACAAACATTGCAAGACTATAAATATACCTTTTCTTTTGCCAATATAGGGCTATAAGAGAAAAATAAAAGTTTCACAGGTTCAGCATCGTATACTTTATGTCATTACCAGCTAACACAAACTATTCTGCTTGATTTAACCTCTCTTTTTCATCTCCGAATAGTGTCACATTGAGTTTGTCTGATTCAAATCTATTTACTTTTTGTCTTTTTGTATGACAGCTTTATACTTTATTTAATAATCGATTTTTATACAAATAGCACTTCTGATGTACATGCTTAAAGGTTTTGGGATAAGTCAGTTTTTTTACAACAATCAATTGGGGCAATTTAGACCCAGTCGATTCAGTTTCTTTTGTTTTATTGAATAAACGTCTATTTCTTTTTCTGCTTATTCTTCTTTTGTTTATGTTTGCGTTTCTTCTGAGAGCTACTTTGACCTTTTGGCTCTGATAGTGCTTTAGGTGTCTCAGTTGAGGTGGTTGGTTTACTGATTGTTTGTGAATTTGAAAGAGGAGCTGTCATGTTTTCATAATCAGGTGCATCACTCTCATCACTACTGGTGTCTGTGCTGCTGTCTATGCTCACAGGAGCTTGAGTTATGTGATTAGATTTCATTTGGCTGATGGCTCTAGTGATACTGTCTACAGGTGTTTCATGTCTAGGTAAGGATGTCATTTCTTCTTCTTCTTCTTCGTCAGATTCTGCAAAGTCATCAATGTATCTAGATCTCTTTTGCTGACGTCTATATTCTTCTTCGTCTTCATCATCATCGTCGTCGTCGTCGTCTTCTTCAGACAAGCCAAAATCAGGTCCATGATAATGCAAAGATTCATCATCTTCGCTATTGGGTATATCAGCCATGGACTCACTTTGTATACTGTCATCATCACTCAAGTCAATAATACGATTTTGTCTAGATCGACGTGTTGCAAACATACTCTCTTCATCGCTCTCTTCAAGATTGATAGTCACAGGCGGTCTTATAGAACCTGTATCACTATCTGAATATACAATTGATTCATCATCATTGACCACAAATCCGGATAGATCTTCTTCATCTTGCTCGAAGTGAGAGGCATGATCTGAATCGTCTCGAATGGTCTGATTGATTTCTCCATCAAAACTGATCTGACAGTTCTCACAGAAGTTATCTTCGTCTAATTCCCATCCACATTGTGAACATCGATGACTACAAGACAATGTTAGCTTAGATATGTAGATAACATTAAGTTGTATACTCACATGATACCGTCTTGATCTATATCACGAATAAAAGTGGATTGTGTCTCTGTAGGAAACAGGTCTTGCCAATGAGCACGAGTCAAACGTTCAATTGATTTTGTATTATCTAGCGCTCTAAAGAAATCAGCTAATTAAAGGTATTAGATGATACACAACATGATTCAAGTAAAATCATTACATAGTTTCTGGATCATGTTCACATGCACTGGTTGACGCATCACTGCTACTCTACAAACTGGGCAGATTTTCTTTGTAGGCAACCATTGTAAGATACAGACACCACAGAAGGTATGGCCTTAAGATAAGCATACAAAGAATTTAATCAATGGATAAGCTGCGGATAGAATCAAAGTCTTACCGCATACAAGTACATGAGGGTCATCAATGACACCTGTGCAAATGGTGCATGTCAATTCTAATAGAAGCAAATGAGTAATCATTATGCAATCAAGGGCTTTATTCTACCTTCTTTAAGCTTGGCTATCTGATTTAATAAATCTTGTTGAGAAGCCATGCTTGATTTTTTTAAGGGAAAAAGGAAAGAGAAAGGCAAAGTTTTAAAGTGCATTTCATGTAAGTAGTTTCTTCCTTTTTTTTAGGTGACCGCTTTTTTTTTGAAAGTCAAGTTGGGAAAGAGCATTGCTGCATTATTTCGTCTTTTCCAATTTTACTTTCTGGTTTTTTTAAAGGACAAGACGCAGACTATTTCGTGGGATTTGCAGTATCTGAGACGAATGCTAGCGAGCTAGTTAAGCTCAACGATTTTTTTTTGGCACATGAGCAAATATGTACCAAGCAGCCTTTGGTTTCTGTGGAAAAGAAAAACTTATAAGTGGCTCTTGAAATAATTAAAAAATCTTTTGGTTTTATCCTCGAACCTAGGTTGTGTTTTTTCCTAAGTCTTAGAAGCTTCTGTGCATTTGGTAGATAATGAAAGAAGCTGGCAAAAATAGCTATCAAGAGCTCGGAAGGAAAAAAGGAGGACAACTTGAATGAAACAGACATGTCGATATCTATCTTCTTGAGCCTGATGACGTTCGAGAGATAGATTAGCCAAAAAGAAGATTTTGCGATAGTGTATGAAAGAAGGTCAAAGGTTTTAAGAAGCCCTTTGCCAAGGCACCCTTAATTGGAGAAATAAGACGGCAAATACATGCGTTTGTGTCTTCAACACACGATCATCTTTTGACATTTTAAGTGCATATAAATATACTCAGGGGGATTTTACGCATCTGAACTGAATTAATAAAGCAGTGAGTCAAAAAAGAAAAATACACCATGTAGTTTATTGATTGTGCCAAATGAATGTAATATGAGACAAGCCTGTTTTACATCTTGTCAAGTGAGACTTGGAAATGTGACATGTTGATATGGGAACACCATGTTCACTGAATATTTCTAAAATGCAGTCATAACATTCTAAATAACATTCTCTTCTCACTTCTCTTTTTTTTTATAGCAAAGAAGAATCATACGTAATGATATGTCGCGACTCAAGCAATACGTTAATGATTTCAGGGCTATCTTGATATTGCAATCGAATGGATTTCGCTCGCTTTAAACAACAGAAACAAAATTAGTCAGTAAGACTATAGAAGCAGCTCTGCATTACCTTTTTAGATCCCTTCTTACTTCCAGAAGAGAACTCAATAGCACAATACATGCCAACTAAGAGATCTTCAAATCTGTGTCCTAATAGAGCATCTCGCTTTAGATGCTGTCATGACCGTTAGCACTTCTTTTTTAATCTCTCCGAAAAGGAAGGAGCTTACAGCTAGAAACTGATCTGAAGAACAACCAATCAACTCTTCAACCACTTGATCATAAAGTGTGATGGTTTCTAATTTATTATAAAAGTAGTCCAAGACAGTCAGGCTAAGTTTATAACCTGTCTTGTAATCTGTAACTACTTTTTTACATTTCGGACAATAGACTTCTTCTTCTAGGCGAACAAGTTCTTGTTGAGCAATGAACACGATGGAGTTGGAACATTCACTGCATTTGCGATAGATAAGGTTTTTTGCAGCAACTTGGCATATTTTATATTCAAACGTTGGCATCAAAAGAAGAAGAAAAAGTCTAAAATGGATAAATGATATACAAAAAAAAACTTGTTGAACTGAAGCACTCTTTTTTTAAGGCATGGATACCTTCATCATGAATCAAAGAGTTGATAAAAGATAACAATGCCCAACAAAAAGCCAGCTTCTTTTTTTTTTTCTTTTGCAAACTGATGTTACTTTTACGATAAAGCTTAGAGTATAGTACGTTTCACATTCTCTGAATCCTTCTATTTTTCAAGCAGTAAAAGCATGCATCGAAATAGACATTTTGGGAGGAGGTCCGTTCATATTTGTACATTTGCGATGCTCTATCTCAGAAATGTTGTTCAGTGTTCAATCGATTTCTCTAATTCCTGTAATTAAGCCCAAACTATTCTCTTTCTCTTTATTTCATCACATTGTATTGTTAGAGAATCTTCTGTGTATAGTCAATGCTGACAAGAAGTATTGCCTTCATTCCATTGCAATATCTGTTGTTATATACACTATTCAAGCAAAACAGAGCAATAAGGACCAAAAAAAAGGGAAAGGGAAAGGGGCGCTAGAGCATTAGTTTTACTTCCCCTCTCTCCTTCAAGCCTTTCGTAATGCAATCCAATTATTCTAAGATATGCATTTTATAGTATTAGTGCACAGTGCAAACACTTGATAGTTGTGATATATGAGAAGAGAATGAGATAGATAGAAGAAAATGGCCTATTTACCAAATAATTTTGCTGATGATGAAAGCGGCTAAAGGGTGCAAAGCTTGCTCTCACTTTTTTTTGTTTAGAATGAGTCCAATTCATATCTCTTATGAGATCTGCAACTTGTGTTCAGCAATAAAATTTCCTTTTACTGCAATCCAACAGATCATGCCAAGACCGACAGTTTTCTTGGGGTTTCTTTAAGCCAATAAAATGCGTCTGCACATCAAGGGATTAAGGTACAGTTTGGGGAGAATATGGCTTTTTCTTATCGAGCCTCAAACTCTTTTTCTTGTGAGAGAAGAGATGAACAAAGTGTATAAACTTAAATGCTAAAAAGAAACGTGCAAGAGAACAATGAAAGGAGAAACGGCTTATAAAAAAGACGTTTTTCTTTCTTTCTCTCCTCTTTTCTATTCGACTTTATTTCGTTTCTGGTTTAGTATGCGATCCACTGCTTTGTCTCTTGGTCTAGTTGCTGCCTTTCTGTTTGGATATTCATTCGCTAACCCAAGACGTAATGAGGAAACAGTTGGTGTTTATCGAGTAGATGCCTCGCTTCAAAGACGTCAACTTTATGATTCTGCTTTGCTGTATAAAAAGGCATTTGCTCGTCGTGCTCAAGTGGAGAAAACAAAATCTAGTAATGACGAGGAGAAGCATGAACGAGAAGATGAGGAGCAAGAAGAGGAAGAGGATGAAAAAGACGATGAAAAAGATGACAAGTCTGATGGTGAAGATGAAGAGAATTAGACTCTGTCTTTTTCTTTATCTTGAATACAAAAGACCTAACACAAGCTTTCATCAAAGTATCATGACTTAGCATAATATCATATCACTCTCCATCTCACTCTCTCCTTTCTTTCTGTATATTTTCTTACCATCTCCCTCTTTATACAAATTGATTATAAAAGCTTTCTTCGTTTTATCTTACTCTTCTTGTGTTCTTAAAAGCAAAATCATTTGTTGTTTGCGAAAGGGGGGTGACAAGCGTAGCAACAAAAGATGATATCCAAACTATAAACTGACTTGAGCTTTACTGAACAACACATGATAATACTCTCGATATCCTGTTTAATACCTTCCTTCGTTATCTTTGTCTAGAGTCGATTAGAACGTCGACATAACAAGTTACAAAATATGATCATCATTGACATATAAGGATAACTGTGAGCATGATTTAGTGTCAAGTATTCATGCCGATGCTGGTTCATTTTAGATGCACAAGGAGTACTTTTGTTTTCTAACAAGTATCATGATTATATAGAAAGAGGTACATGTATCTTCACAAAAGATATATTTTCGTCGATATGTAAAGAGTGGCTATGAAATGTACCAAAAGCAGATTACATTTATTATGAGTCGCAGGAAGTTCAATGGCAGTAGCAATGAATCCAAAGGAGGGTTCAGGAAAGCTACTAGAAGATAGGATAGATTTTCTTTTCAACAAACAAAGGCTCCAAACATGACAAAAGATTCATTAACAGAATCTCATGTATCTTGAAGTGCGGTACAAGAGAGGCTACGCACTTATATTCAAACATTTTGAATTCCAACTCTAAATTAACTGTCTTCTCTATCACTATAATGTTGACTCTGTATCTGCGTGGAAGAAAAGCGTTACTTCTTCTTTCTTTGACTACAAAAATGAACAAGCGTGTTCGCTTTAGTCAGTAATCGTTTCTTCTTCAGGTACTAAAAAATAAGATAACGAAACTGCATGAAACTTAAGAAGTACTGACTGCGGGCAGCTATATATTGCGCTCGGGTCAGAACATCAGCAGGTCATAACATCTCTCTCAAGAAGTTAAGATAACCAAAAGTGCTATCAGCAACACTTTCAAGTACTTTATTTGGGACTGTGTTTCTTTATAAAAAGCTGACGACATTTTTTTTGAGTGCTAATCTGAGAGGGAGTCCCGGACAAGGAAGTTGGCATACACACACATTTTTTAAGGCATTTTTTTAGGTGTTTCTTTTTTTTTCTCGCTTTGTTGTAAGATAAAAAATACACTCCCCACTCTTTAAAATGGCATCAAGATTGATTAGCGCCAGTTTAATGCGTCTTCCTCGTACCATGCCTGCAGGTAAAGGGAATGAGGATTTAGCCAAGTGAATAAACTTACTTACGCTATCAAACTATAGTTCGTCAAACTGCAGTCCGTTCTTTTGCCACAACTTCTGTCAGCTTGCAAGGTAATTAGATTTGACTGTACAATACACAAAAAAAAAAAGAAGCCTTTACTTATCTACTTTAAAAAACAAAGCTGCCGAAAAGAAGAACTACAACAAAGTCTCTGCCGACCCTAACTTCAAGTCTGGCAATGACGATCTTCATGAATACGGCAAATACTTGATGTCTGTAATGCCCAAATTCATTCAACAATTCAGTGTTTACAAAGACGAACTTACAATCTTCATTGCTCCTACTGCTGTCACTCCTGTCATGACTTTCTTGCGTGATCACACTAACGCTCAATTCAAGTCAGTTATGGATATTACAGCTGCTGATTATCCTACTCGTGACAACCGTTTTGAAGTTGTTTACAACATGTTGAGTATGAAGTACAATGGTCGTATTCGTGTCAAGACCTATGCAAGTGAAATCTCGCCTGTTCCTTCTGTTGTCCCCTTGTTCAGTGGTGCTAACTGGCAAGAACGTGAGACTTACGATATGTTTGGTGTCTTCTTCACTGGTCACCCTGATTTGAGACGTATCTTGACTGATTACGGTTTTGAAGGTCATCCTTTGAGAAAGGATTTCCCCTTGACAGGTTATGTTGAAGTTCGTTACGATGAAGAAAAGAAGCGTGTTGTTTCTGAACCTGTTGAATTGGCTCAAGCCTTCAGAAACTTCGAAGGTGCTCTCTCACCTTGGGAACAAAATGGTAGGAATAGTTGAAATAGGATATACACTGAATGAGGCTAATGTTGTTCCAATTCAGGTCCTGGTCGTGATGATACTCCTAAGCAAATCGAGAGCGAGGAAAAGAAGCAATAAGATTTTCTCTTTCACTTACACATACACACTATTATTTCAAATCAGAGGATTGTACAACATATATACGCACCCATTCACCCATACTCACACATATAAATGCAACATCTATGTTACAAAAAAAAAGAAAGAGAACTGTACATTTGCTGTTTTTATTGTTTTTGTAAAAATGTATATTCGTTACACTACAAAATATTCATGGTGGCTGGAATAGTTTTGTCTTGAAAGTCTCTTAGTAGTGTATGATCATTGATGGGTTTATGTCCGTATTGTCCTAGAATAGGCGGTAGTTTGTTTGCACGGAAAAGGCTTGATTGTTGCAATTGTTCTTGGTATAGCATCAATTCTTCTTGTTGAGTTTTATGCACCATCAATGCCTTTTTTGTTTCCATTGGTAAATCTCTTAGAGGATCACTTAGATCATACTGAGTATTCAAAGTAGTAGTAGTGCTAGCAGTAGTACTACTGTCGTGACTGTTGCCACTACTACTATCAGTGCTACTGCTGCTACTTGCCCTTCTCTGATCCATTCCAGGCGGTGATTGAGAACAAGACTGTGTGCGTAGTTTAAGAGACTCTAGTTTATGTCTCAGATGTTTGTTGCGCTTTTCTAAGTTTTGAATAAACTCAGCTGCCTTAAATAGGACAACACTTTTAGAATGATTGACATTCTTTAATGTGGGGATAAGCTCCGTCAGCTCCTTGAACCCATGACGAATTGTGCTTCTTCTTTTTTGCTCAGAAGCAATATGATTTGCTTTCTTTTCTTCTTCTGTCAGTAATTCCTTTGTTGTTCTCTGCTTCTTGACTGGCGATGGTGCTATTGGTTGTGGTTTCTTAATGTTTTCATCAATTGAATATCTTCTCTTTTTAGAATCAGAATAGAACGTATAAGGTGACTTGAGGGTATCGCTTGATCTCAAATAGATAGTCTGTGGCTCATGGTTTAGTTGAAGCTTCTTCTTTTGTTCATCTAGGGATTGAAGAATAGAATGTCTTCTCTGTTCTTCATAATAGGATGAAGATGGTAGTGTGTGTGTCACTAGTGCAGCTGGGTTATCTTCATGATAGAACAGATGACCATGCTCGAATGACGATTGCGGCATAGTGTCTGAATCCATAAAGAAAGCATCCAAGAAACTACTGAATGCCTTCTGGTCATGTTCATCCAAAATAGCATGCGTACTGGGTGCTGCAAAGTCCAAGGTAGGTGATTGCTGCAAGAATGGATCTTGTGGGAAATCTAAGCTGAATTTAAAGTCTGTTTTTTTCCATTTAAGACACATTCCTTGGGCTAAGTTTCTTTTTTGTTTCGAAGGTTACTTTTTTTATTACCTTCAAATGGCACAGGCTCTTGAATTTGACGGTCTTTTGTGTTCATAATAACGAAAAGGTGAAAAAGGAAAAGAAGTAAAGCAAAGTGATAAAAGAAAAGCGAAAAAAAAAATACGGAAAAAGTCAAATGGCATTTTTCACAAGCTTTGAAACCACGTTTCTCCACTATTTCAAAGTGGTGACACGAAAAACAGCAATCACATGTAAAAAAATACACACACACACACGAAAGACCATTGTCCCTCTTGATCAAAGATAGGCTTTGTACCAGCTTCATATTGGTATCTATTTATCTTCTTTTCAGTGTTTAGCAAGTTTATAAAATCTCATATTACCAAAACAGCTCTAATTAAATGAATAATAAAATAAACATACAAAGCTCTGTCAAATTGGGACTTAGAAGAAAAGTTGCGTCATTCTTTAGATCATCAAGCCAACGAATCTTCTTTTTTTAGCAATAGATCCAAACCCAAAGTGGATTCATTGAATCGTTCAATTGTTGATTTCGTTTCTGATTGTGTTATAGCATTGTAATATCATGTAGATTGCATATTTTTTTCCCTTTTACTTTCTGCTTGCAACGTTTAAATATGCGATACTTTAAACCCTTTTTTTCCTTTATTAGAAAAATAGCATTTTAATTACAATCGAGCACTTGATTGAGCAGCATGACGAGCTACTTTAAGAGCCAACGCCTCAATAGTTACCATAGGGTTAACGCCCACTGCTGTTGGAAGTAAGGATCCATCTGCTACATACAGATTCTTTACTTCCCAAGTTTCACCTGTAGGTTTTACAGCAGATACTTTAGGACTTGTACCCATTCGACTATCAAATTTAAAATAAGCAATGCACAAACAAACAAATAAACAAAATAGATTGCCTACCATGAACCCAATTGATGTACTGAAACCAAGCCAGCAGAGATAGGAGTAATACCTACTTTCTTCAATGACTCTATCCATCTCTTGAATCGAGGATTATCAATTCGGCTTTCTTCATCTTCTTCAAAGATAAAAGGCTCAACATTAGGTTGTATGGTATGAAGCTCGCGTGCCCCAGCAGCAGCCATGACCTTCATATTACGCTCAAGACATGTGATCAATCTCTGTTCATCTCCTTTACCCAGCTTGAATTCAAAAGCTGGATTGGATCCTGGCAAGACAGTGCCTTCAGAGTCTTGATCTCGAACAACGTTGATAAGAGAGAGTACATGTTGATGTCTCAGCATCAGTTGCTTATGTTCAGCAGCATTTCGCCATGGCAATCTAGAAGCAAGAGCACCAGGCAAGACTAAACCTTCTTCAATCTTTGCATCACCATCTACATCAGATACTCTTGTTATCGGAGGGCCCTCTGTTTGTCGAATCTCTTCATCAAATAAAGCAAAGCCAAACATAATGGGCTGCAGGCGCAAATGTTTTCCAATATTTCGGTTTGAAAGACCACTAGCACGTAATAAGGATGGGGTGCGAAGTGCGCCACAAGCGACAATAACACGAGATGCACTAATGACTATCTTCTTTTGCGAGTCATGCAGTATGCATTCTACACCAATTGCTTTCTGGCGATCGGTGAGAACTTGTGTCACCTCAGTCCGATCCAAGAAAAATGTACCATGTTGATGAGCATCTTGAAGCCAAGTGTTAGCAGTACTCTGTTTGATGCCTGATCTACAGCCATACATGCATCGACTACAGTGATGAGGCAAGCCCTTTGTATTTACATGAACCGCTTCAATTGGGTAGCCGAGTTCTCTATTGACAACAAGAAAATACATACATCAACATATACTTCTTTTTCTCTCAAGAAGAAACTAGCTTTGTATTTACTTGCA
Source organism: Choanephora cucurbitarum (assembly GCA_025331435.1). Classification (NCBI taxonomy): domain Eukaryota; kingdom Fungi; phylum Mucoromycota; class Mucoromycetes; order Mucorales; family Choanephoraceae; genus Choanephora; species Choanephora cucurbitarum. The sequence continues at coordinate 31,690 of JAIWNI010000102.1, read as the reverse complement.
GCCCTTTTCGAACTTTTGGTTTGCTTTTGTTATCAAAATGTTTTCTTGGCTGGCACCAATTCGATTGAATACAGTATCAAGATCTTGATTGAACTAAAGCAAGAAATGCATGAGCTAATAGATCAATATGTTTTCGGCCATCCATTTACCTCGGGCGATATGAAATAATCAAGACCTGTACGAGCCCATTCTTCTCTAACAAAATGTTGTGGCTATCATATAGACCGGTAAGTATGCAAAAACAACAACAAGAAAAGGTTTCTTAGAAAGTATAGATGTGTACATACCTTAAGGGAAACCAGATAATTCACAGCTGTTCCTCCTCCTAAAAAAAATGAATGCAATCCGTACATCAGGATACAAAAAGAGAGTTTTTTCACATACACATATGTATATAGTTCACTCATTATTTACCTAATGTAGCACCAGAAAGACAATCGATAGTACCATTTTCAGAATTGATAGTACTCCCCATATCATACATTTTATCATATGCAGCTTCTTCGAAAGGCTCCATTTCACTTTGATGGTAGTATTTTCCTCTCTCAATCACCAGAACAGAAAGACCCTGTTTGGCTGACACAGCTGCTGCTACCCCTCCACCAGCACCACTGCCGACTACAACAGCATCGAACCTCAATGGACCTCGCAATGCTTCTTGTGTTGTCATCATAGGTAACCGTGCATGTTCAACAGGAGAATAGTCTGGATGATTCTCAAAAAACGAATCACCATGAGCAGCATCAAATCCAATACAATCATTTAAAGGCGAGTTTGTTTGATTGTAGGCTATGAATAAAGAAAGAGATGAGAATGTCTTGAAAAGCAAGCGAAAAGCACGAAGTGATGATGTCTTCCAGCTATACATGATCTCTTGCCGCCTTCGGCTATCAAGATCCATTAAGGGAGTCCATGATCCTGTCATAAGTAAAGAACCTGGACGGGTACTTAGGAGAGTAATAATCTGCAAAAATCCATCTTGCTTGTCTTTGGAAATACTCTCAAGCTTCTTAATGACAACAGGTAATATGCCCAAAGAAGTAGCCGAGATAGATGCCATAGATGATACTTGCGTTTCAGAAAGATTACAACTGGATTTCTTCAATTTGTCTTCAAAGACTTTTTGTTCCTCACTAGAAAGAGGAGCAATAAATGCATCTAGAATAGCACTTAGTGTCTTTCTTTGTGGTTCATTGAGATAGATAGGTGGCATTGGGTAGAGAGGTAAGAAAAAATAAAATGTAGAGAAAAAGAAGTTTTTGTTTTTCCTTTACTTACATGGACTTAGTGGACTGTGCGGTTTGCGCAACTTTTTTTTAGACTCATGCTCTTGTTAGTTTGAGTAAAATTGTCTTACCACAAAAGAGCACGGAACTTCAAAGTTGAATGTGTGAATATACATAACTTTATTTTGAAAAACAAACGATGGCTAAACGCTCATTTGTCCTCAGCCAAGAACATAAAATAACAAGAAATTGCATGTGTCCTGATTGCATTGTACTAGGCTTAATTTGTGTAAGGCTGCGCTCAGTTGTGTGATGCTAAAATAGTATTGCTCTTTGATGGCTGACAGTTTCCAGGACTATACAGCTTTCATATTCTCAATCAAAGCATTATGCTGGAAAGAATGCTCTAAGCTTCAGCAGTCGCTCGATCTTGGAATGTTTGATTTAAGGGTACACTCAATTTAAGAGTGTATTTCTCAAGAACAACAGTACTATTAATAAAGCGATTACTATAACAGTAATTCAATAGCAGTCAAATAAGAAAGATGCCATAGAGATCAAATCAATCTGTACATAAAAGTGTATGGTATACTTACGCATCAGCCAAGATGAGAGGTAGGTGGATGCAGTCTATTCTATTATTTGAGTTGACAAAAGAAAGCAGTCTTTCGTATTGCCTCTTTTTGGACTATTATATTATGCTCTACGTACACAACATACTATCATGCAAGGTACTCAATCAGAATATGACAGGTGTTTGATAAAAAGTATTTCTTATTTCCTCCAAAGAAAAACAAAGGTAGATCATAAGCTTTCAAGTCAATGTAACTTTTTGCTTACCTTCGATACACTCACATCGGTTAACTCAGAAGGGAGTACTTTTACTTTCCCCCATCATTTCCTTACGAGGGAGTGAGTTGAGGAAAGCAAAATGTCAGTTTACTCCTCTCTGCTATATTTAAATCAAGAGTTATACTGATGCTTTTTCCTTTTGTAACATGAATGTTGATCTAAAAAAGAAAGGTCCTAAAGATCAGCTGTTTTGTTTTGTATTAGACCTTTAAGTTAGGTGAGATAGATTTAGTGATCATGACTGAAACAGAAAAATGCACACTAGACTGATTCAAATTACATGCAATGCAGTATGAAGATAAGTCGAAAAGAAATCAAGAAAAGCATTTTTTTGGATACTTGATATATATACAAGAGAGTTTTGTGTCGAGAATGGACACAATTGTGCGCTTTCAAGAACGGTCTAAACCTAAAAATGACTATAGTTTATTAATACAATACAAAGAATCCCTTATTAACGAAAATTCTTAGCAATTTGTTTTTAGATGCAAACCAATATTAGTCATAAAAGGACATAGACAATTTTTTATACAATTAGAAAGACATGTAGCATTGTAATGTCATTTTTCATATCAATCATGTTATTTGAATAAACCAAAACAGTAATGGCAGGTGCGGTTTCATATGTTTTGTATGATATCGATCCAAGCAAGTGTATTTGACATCTATCTCAGCAAACGATGACCAGTGACGCTCAAAGTAATTTAACAAGGTCTTCAGTTAGCCTTCTCAGAAGAAAGTGGAGATTATCTGTGCAACATAGAACTTCCTTACCCTTCTACTGTTTAAAATGGCATAATCCTTTTAAATCAAACCCTTACTCTTTTCAAAAGCATTGGCGAGTATCCTATGTGCGCTTGAGTTATGTAATGATAATTTTGTCCCTATTTTGATAGCCGCAAACAAGACTAATAGGAAAAAGGTAGTCAAGGATCATGCATAAAGCAGAGTATGAACAGCGTAATCATCAGTGGGGTACAAGTCGCTAAAGGTTGTATCACCTTTTTGGTTTTGTTAAAGAGGAGTCTGGCTGTCAGACAAAAGGCAAATTAGCAGCATGATATCAGTCAGGACAACGGTATTCGCCTTGTACTATCACTGATGCTATGTTAGTCGAGTGTTCTAGAGGAGCCTTGGATGCGAAGATTATTTTCTCAAAGCCTCTATTACATGTTGTTGATGTTATTGAATGAGATCCTGAGCTAACTAAAACGAAAGAAAATAACAAGGAATAACTTACAGAAAGCATCTATGCATTTTTGATAAAGTATTCTGGCAGTGCTACTAGCTTTGCATCAGTAGTGTCAAGAAGCCTGTTGTAAAGGTTAATATTGACTTGACCTAATGAGTGGTGTTTGCAATGTGCAAAATTTTGTACAGTCTTTGAACTGATATCAGTATACAAATTTTTGTACAGTGATTTTTAAAAAAAATCGTCTCACTAAACAGTCTATCAGACAAACAAGAAACAAAGTTACAGCTCTCAGACTTTTACAGAACAATAACAAGATATAGATGTATGTTTCCTGGATCAGCGATGTCCCTCCTTGATAGCAGGTTTTATGTGCAGACATATTTCTTTGCTGTACAAAAATTTGTATAATGGAGCATAAACCACTCATTATTGTTCTTTGGCTATGGCTAAAGTTTTATGACTCTTTTTGTCAAATTCATAATATGGAATGCGGGAAAGAAGCGTTTTTGTTCTTATGATTGATGCATAAATTCAAAATGTTCACTGCCTCAATTGATTCTGACACTCCTCCAAAATCATCCTTTATATAAGGAGAGTATTGATATCTTCAATACTTAAGGGATCTGTTTCAGCTATTGAGGGAATTGAAGCACAGATTTATGTGGCTGAAGTCAGCTTGAGCAGAAGAAATCATGTTTTAGTTGACCATCAGTGCTCCTTGGTACAAGAATATGTTAATTGTATTTGTGTAGGTAGCCGAGCTACGACTTCAAGAAACTTCACATGGCAGTTTCTTCGATAAAAAAAGAAACTCCATATTGATGTTTAGCTGCCTAGTTTATATTAAAAAAAAAGATAATAGAAAACATGTTGTAAGTCTCTGAAAAAAGAAGAGCAATTTTTGTGGCTTTAAGTTAAAAAGTAATTTGTGTTCCAAGAAGTTTATTTTTTACGGTATTCTATTTTGTTTCTGTTTTTAAAGCAAAGTTATGTGTGAGCGGAAAAGTTTGTTTTTTATGGAATAAAATGGCTGAGAGAATAGAAAGGCAATAATACCTAATAAAAGAAAACTAAAATTCGAGAAAACAAGAAAGAAAAGAAACTGAGAACTATGGTTTGAAACAATGTGATGTATAGCGTCTTTTTTAAGCCTTGTTTCCTCAACAACAATCAATTTATCTTGATTGAATTTGACAGGCACTTCCTTGTTAGAAAAATTAAACAATAACAAACAACTCCCATTTTTCTGACAAAGTCAGAATTGCAAATACAGGCTAGCGTCTTCAAAAAGCGAAGAGGTGATAACACTGTTGCAGAGATACAATGAAAATGAGCATCAGTCAAGAGCAGCAAAACATCAGGGGTTAGGCTGTAATTTCATTTTCTGCACTATTTTTAAATATTTTCTGTAACAAGTACTGGGCTTAAACGAGTTGTTCAACACCTGACCTTTCTTTTTAGGGTATTCAGCGTTGACTCAAGCCACCTTAACGCCATCATCCTAAATTCCTTGTTATGACCATTTGTAAACACCCTCCCTTCTCTCTTCTCTCCCCTTTTTTTAACCTTTGCTCCTTTGAATCCAAAAATCAAAAAACCGTGACAACAAACAAGAAAAAAAAAGACAGAAACCAGAAGCGTGATTAAGATGGTGATGATAAATATGTGTATATGTATATATTATGACAAGTAAATGTGTATAGGAGTATCTTTTTTCCAGTAGGGGTTATCTAACAATCTTCTTCTGTCTAACAAAGTTCCTCAAGTAAACAACAACAGAGTATACCAGACAAACTATATCAAACAATGAATACGCTTAACAAAGAAGAAATGAACCAGATTCAGTTAGGGCTTACCATGCACAACAACAATCATCGTTTTGCTTTTGTTGAGGTTGCTGAACAATGACAGTTTGTGGAGGAGGTCTATAAATTAAAATATCTAAGCTTTTCTTGTGCACAAGGATGAGAGAGAAAAAAAATAACTTACTGAGGTTGGTAATAGCCATTGGGCTGAGGAGGAGCGTAGTAGCCTTGTTGAGGACCAGGTGGTGGTGAGTAATAAGGTTGTTGAGGGGGTTGTTGAGGATAGGACATGTTATGAGATAGAGAAGAAAAAAGAAAGAAATGCGAGAATAAAAAAAAAAGAGGATTGTTATTCATTTGCTTTTTATGTCCGAAATCGCCGTTGTGGCAAATGCTGCCAAGAACCTCTTATGGTGTAACATTGCATTGCTTTTTTTTTTTAAAAAAGTCCTAACTGTTTTCCACAAATAAGCCTGGCTCTACTTAATAAGCAGTATTGCTTTCAAGATGCTAGAGAAGAAGTAATGGATGCTGCTTATACCATTGTGACAAAAAACTATTACTCGTTATATCTAAACTCAACTCTCAAAATAAACAAAGGATACAAAAATAATGGCTAAAAGGATAGACTCATTGTACTCGTGCCCTAACACAATAGGCATTGTCCTTACTCCGACGTCGGAAGGGGTTCAAACCGCGCTTGATTTCAGTTATATATAAATGCATTGAGAAAAATTCCAACGAGTATTTCTTTTACTTTCCTTCAAAGCGAGCATCTGTACAAGTATTTTTACAGTGAGTGTCTGGTGAGAGAGCTCTTTCTTTTTTGAGATATGCGTTCTATATCATTGGAACATTTTTAGTCTATCACCAGGACAGCTGTCCTATGCATGTAGAAATATAGAATTTCCAGAAATATTGCATTTTTGTACAAAAGTTCTTCAAATTATCTTTTTCGAATTTTGGTTTTATCTTCACACAATCATATTTTTTCCCAAAAAGAGAGAAGACCAACCTGTTAATATTAAACAAGACATATTGACAATTGCAAAATTAAGAAGCAGTGTGTACTTGGAGCTAAAAAAGTGTGTAAATTATTAGGATATAAAAAAACAAAAGAAGAAAGCTTCTAATAGTATTGTTCATCCAATTAAACTGACTGGGCAAAGAAAGATTACAACGAAGCCAAGGTTTTCCTACTTCATACATCATATGTACATTTGTTACCTAATCTTGAAAGAACTTGTCAAGAAAAACTAGCGGTACATTGATTTGTTCAAACTGCTTTTTCTTTTTTCTTCAAGTACTTTTAGGTATCATCAATGAAGGCCATCATAATAATTCAGTTACAAGTATTAGATCGCTGAGTTTCTTTTGTCATAAAACTTGAGGTTTTTTTATAAGACCTATAGTTATGCTATCAGTAAATGGCTATCACAAGAACCAGCTAGGTAATGGGCATGAAGTCTATGTAACTCTTATTCTATGAAGTTGGTATCAGTTGATGAGTTTTTATAAGTCGTCTCTGTTTGAATAGCTTTTGATTGTTCTGAATGCATTAGTACAGAATCAATGATGGCAGTTTATTTGTTTGTCTAATTGTATCCAGAGCGAACAGTACTAATACCAAAGCAATAGTACGATGCAGTTAATACTTGAGAACCACAAAGAAAAGAAAACTACAGCAACCAGCTGCTATTTCTTGAACTAGTAGCAAAATAATTTTATGCGTCGAATTTTGAGCCTAGATAATTAAATGAGATTTTGTGTCCTGTATCTGATGTCAACTGTTTGCTCACTCCATCTTCCATATTATAACATCATCTAATTACCATCAGAGCCAACTCAATCCTGTTGCTTCTTGGTCAACACAATGGCTGAGGGTTGAAAAGCTGGACGAAAAGTGTTGTTTTGGAAAACGTCTCATAAACTTTTGCTCACTAAATAAGTAAGCTTATTGTTGTACGTGACTATGTGGATTGAAATAACCATCATTGCAGCAAATTGCATGAGAACTCCTTTTATTGTAAAAAGAAAAAACTACTTACAGTTCATTGGTAATAACACCAAGGATAGTCTAGCTTGTATCGCCTAATATGTTACTGATCCTCTTTTGTGTTATTTTTGATGATTTGACGACGAATGAATCGGGTGTTGATTGTCACATGATTGGCACTTACTTATGGATATGAAAGCTTTGACTTTTTGTATTCTCTTTATATGAAAGCTTTGTTAGCGAGAATGGCAGAGCTCTCGACGGTGAGATCTGTACCCTAAGGGATGTTGCAGGCTTTGTCATGTGCTCTGATATTAGACTTTTGGAAAAAGCTGTCGAAACTATTGCTTTGAAGAGTGAAGGCAATTCCAAGAATCTTGCTGAGAGATAAGGTGATAGTGCCAAAAAGACAGATCTGTTGACAAAGTAATTCTTTTATTTACAAAAAAGGATCGAGTGCTTAAGGTACTACTAAACAGCTCAAGTGTAGTTTATACGAGGAGAGATAAGCCTGTAATAGGACAAGGGAAATGAAGGCTTATGAGACCTGCTTTTCTGGATAATTCTCATGAAAAATGGTCAACTGAAACAATAAAGATAACTTGAAATGGTTTCTAATGAGAAAGTGTGTCGTATGGACCTCTATATTACAAAGACTGCAACATCACTGTTAAATTAATTTATTTCACTTTCTTCTTTTGACATAAACAAGCCAGCAAGAAAATTACTTCTTTAGAGTTGTTATAGAAGTAATCGCAAGTGAGATTCAGAGATCACCGATGGGGAACAATGCAGAAATTAATAAATAGCAGCTTCTATCTGTCGGATCATTTTCCAACGTTGCAGCATTACATCATCGAAAATAAAAAGCCAATTCGTTCTAGTGGCAATCTTTATCCAATCAAAAGAATGAAGCATACAAGTCACGGATCATTAGAGTAAGCTATAGAAAAAAAGTTTTTAAATGTCTTGATATCTTTTTTTTTCTTTAGTACTTCTCCTTTTTTTTTAGAAGACCCTCCTACACTAAAAGAGTAAGAATGAGTGGAATCTCTGCATCTAAGGCTAAGCGTCTCGCAGCAAGAGCTGCCAAGAAGGGTGGCAGCGCCAAGTCATCTGGCAAGAACACTCCTGCCGAAATCTCAGAAAGCAACTCTGCTGAAGACTTGACTCTCGAAAATCTCAAGATCCACGCTGAACGTACTGCCACTGGTGTTTACACTTCTCAAGAAAGAAGCAGAGATATTAAGATTGACTCCTACTCTCTCAACTTTCACGGTCGTGTTTTGATTGATAACGCTGCTATCGAACTTAACTTTGGTAGACGTTATGGTCTTATTGGTGCTAACGGTTCTGGTAAATCTACTTTCTTGCAATCACTTGCCGGTCGTGATATTGAAATCCCTGATCACATTGATGTAAGTATCTGTTGACTAGCAATATGACTCAAACTGGAAGCTTACAATATATTAGATTTACCTCTTGAACCAAGAAGCTGAGCCCTCTGACATGAATGCTGTTGAAGCCGTCATTCATTCTGCTCAAAAGGAAGTTGCTCGTCTTGAAAAGCAAGTTGAAGATCTTCTTGGTCAAGAAGATGGTGCTGACAACCCATTGTTGGATGATATTTATGAACGTATTGAAGGTATGGACCCTGCTACTTTTGAAACCAGAGCTTGTACCCTTTTGGCTGGTTTGGGTTTTGACGCTAAGCAAATGAAGAAGATGACCAAGGACATGTCTGGTGGTTGGAGAATGCGTGTCGCTCTTGCTCGTGCTCTTTTCATTAAGCCTACTTTGTTGTTGCTTGATGAACCTACTAACCACTTGGATTTGGAAGCTACTGTCTGGCTTGAAGAATACTTGAAGACCTATGATCGTATCTTGGTCATGGTTTCTCACTCTCAAGATTTCTTGAACGGTGTTTGTACTAATATGATGCATTTGACTCACAAGCGTAAGTTGATTTACTATGGTGGTAACTACGATATGTTTGTCAAGACCAAGGAAGAAAATGAAGTCAACCAAGCCAAGGCTTATGCCAAGCAACAAGAAGAAATTGCTCACATCAAGAAATTCATTGCTTCTGCTGGTACTTATGCTAACTTGGTTAGACAAGCTAAATCCAAGCAAAAGATTATTGATAAGATGGAGGCTGCTGGTTTGATCGAGAAGGTCGAAAACCCTAATGTCTTCAAGTTTTCCTTCACCGACGTTCCCAAGCTTCCTCCTCCTGTTCTTGCATTCCAAGATGTATCATTTGCTTACGATGGTAACATAGACCACTGTCTTTACAGAAACCTTGAATTGGGTATTGATATGGATTCTCGCGTTGCCTTGGTCGGTCCTAACGGTGCTGGTAAGTCCACTTTGCTTAAGTTGATGGATAACGAGCTTATTCCTACCGGTGGTCGTGTTCAAAAGCACACTGCCTTGAAGCTCGGTAAGTACTCCCAACACTCCAACGACCAATTGGATATGGATTTGTCTCCTATTGACTATATGCGCAAGAAGTTCCCTGAAGAAGGTTCTGATATGGAGCACTGGCGTCGTCAACTTGGTCGTTATGGTTTGACTGGTGCTCATCAAACTTCATTGATCAGAACTTTGTCCGATGGTTTAAAATCACGTCTTGTGTTTGCTGAATTGGCTGTCCTCCGCCCTCATATTATCTTGTTGGATGAACCTACTAACCACTTGGATATGGAATCTATTGATTCTCTTGCTGATGCTATCAACCGTTTCTCTGGCGGTGTCGTTCTTGTTTCTCACGATTTCCGTTTGATTTCTCAAGTTGCTAAGCAAATCTGGCGTTGTGAAAATGGTCAAGTTACACCCTTCGAAGGCACCATCAGTGCTTACAAGGAACAACTCAGAAAGAACGTCAAGTTGTAAATTTCCTCATAATCATTTCTCCTTTATCATATACATATCACTATTCCATTCATATACTACTTTCTACGCTCTTTCCGCGCGCGCACACAATTTTTTTGGCAAAAATTTATTAAAGGCAAAAAAAATGTATGTGTTTGATATTTTTTGAAAAAAGAACAACAAAAAGAAATTTATATGTATAGCTGTAGACCAAATAGATCAAATAATAAAGAACTTTTTGTTTTCAAAAAAAATTGTCAAATCCAAATCCCATATTTCTTGATTTACTATACACATCAAACTAACAAAACTATGAGAACAAATATTACCCCCCCCCCCCCCTATATGGAACTTTAGGCAGAATGTAATAGATACGCTCATTCTTAGCTGTAGCAAATGTTGGATTACAGCCAAAAGTAATATAGAGTTTAAAACAGAACAAAACTTTATCTACGGCAATTGTCATGATAGAGTCAATGCCATTCAGAGTGTTGTATATGCCTAATGAAAGCAAAGTATCTACTAATCTAAAGGATTTCTTTTTAGAAGGTTTAGATCCTTTTTAAGCAATTGTTTGACAATGGTAAGAAATGGATCTACGAAATGAGCTTTAATTTTATATGGATTAAAGCAGGAATGATACTAAAGTGAGGATTGAAGCTTGTGGTATCTAAAACGCGTAAGATTTACGCAGATCCTATGCTCAACATATAGTAATAAGTTTTTGCTTTTAACCTTATCGTAGCAAGCAATCTGGAAGTGCAAAGAATGAAAGTACACATTCCTCTGTAAAGTTCGCTGAAGAGCAATGCAAGAAAGGATATCGCGATAAAGATTTTGATTTTACTTAAAAAGACCCTTCAACTTCGATTTTTGAAAGCTCCTTACACTTTTCTTCTCCCAATGAGAACAACGAGTATCTTTTTTGCCATCTTTTTGGTTCAATTAGGTGGAGCATTGGGTGCTGTTACCTTGCCTTTAGGGAAGCGTGAAGTTGTATGTTTATTCAGGTTGGAAAAAAAATGCATCAGCTTACTCTCTTCTTTTGCGTCTACATATAGGACTCAGATGTCTATCACGAAGAAAGAGTTTTGCCTCACATCGACAGACAACTGCTTGGTAAGAAAAGAATGACTACGCAGAATTTTTACATGAATTCTAAAACGATGTTTCAATAGGTCCACTTTTGGGTGCAACTACTGTTACAGCCACTGTCAGTGCCACAACTACTGTCACTACTACAGTTCGCTTGCAGCCTGTTACAGTTACGACTACAACTCTTTCCAATCCTTTCACTGTCACTGTTCCTACAACAGTAAGCGTACCTGTTCCTACCACAGTTAGCATTCCTGTGCCTACTTTCGTAAGCATCACAGTTCCCACTGTAGTAAGTGTCACAATTCCTACCACAGTGACCATCCCTGTACCTACAACAGTGAGTGTCCCAATACCTACCTTAGTGAGCGTTACAATCCCTACTCTTGTTACAGTACCGATCCCTACCACTATTAGCGTTCCTGTACTTACTACCATTAATATACCTACTATCAGCACCATCAGCATTCCTGTTCCTACTACATTAACTGTCCCAGTACCTACTACTATCAGCGTGCCCAGCTTCATTACTGTTCCCACCACTGTCAACGTGCCTAGCTTTATTACTGTTAACATACCAACCACTGTCGCTGGCCCACCTGTCACTATTACTGCACCTGCAATCTGTCCTACACTGCCCATTCCCACACCTGCTACTGTCACTTTGCCTCCCGTTACACTGCCTACACCTCAAATCACATGTCCGACATTGCCCGCTCCAGGGCTTCCTTTACCTCCTGTTACAGTGACTTCATTCATTTTACCTCCCGCAGTTTCTTCATTGTCAAGCCTTCTTCCTGCTCTCAACAGTGCTCTTCCTGCTTTGAGCAGTGCTATCCCTCCCTTAAACACTGCCATCCCTAATTTGAATAATGTCATTCCTTCCTTAACAAGTGTTATTTCTAGAATTTCAGTCGTACTTCCCTCTGTAAATGCACCAAGTGTACTTCCTACTTTAACTAATATTGCATCTGATCTCCAAAACGTTCTGCCAGGTCTGTACAGTGCCGTACCACAACTTGCAGGTGTAGTTCCCAATTTATCTGACGCCCTTCCTGTCATCAAGAGTGTACTTCCACAATTGCCCAAGGTTGCAAATGATCTCTCTCAAGCTGTCAGCAATATTGCTGCAATTGGTGCTGTTCCATCTGACATAGCCAATTTGTTAAGTAGCCTTGCCAGCTTGCCCACTGGCTTCCCTGGCTTCCCTAGTATTCCTAGTATTCCTAGTATTCCTAGTATTCCTAGTATTCCTAGTATTCCTGGCTTCCCTACAGACTTGCCCGGTCTCCTAGGCGCTCTTACTGGTTTGCCCACTGGCTTGCCTGGTTTACCCAGCTTGCCTGTCTTGCCTGGTTTGCCCACTGGCTTGCCTAGTCTACCCAGCTTGCCTGTCTTGCCTGGTGTCCCTACAGACTTACCTGGTCTCCTAGGTGCTCTTGCTGGCTTGCCCACCGGCTTACCTGGCTTGCCTAACTTGCCCACTGGTTTGCCCACTGGCTTGCCTGGCCTACCCAGCTTGCCTAACTTGCCTGGTCTTCCTATTCCTCCCACAGACTTACCTGGTCTCCTAGGTGCTCTTGCTGGCTTGCCCACCGGCTTACCTGGTTTGCCCACTGGCTTGCCTAGTCTACCCAGCTTGCCTGTCTTGCCTGGTGTCCCTACAGACTTACCTGGTCTCCTAGGTGCTCTTGCTGGCTTGCCCACTGGTTTGCCCACCGGCTTACCTGGTTCACCTAGTATATCCATAGTACCCAGCATATCTATTGCACCTAGCTTGTCTGTTGTACCCAGTATATCTATAGTACCCAGCATATCTATAGTACCCAGCTTGCCTGCATTGCCCAGCTTGCCCGGATTCCCCAGCTTGCCTGCATTCCCCAGCTTGCCTGCATTGCCCAGCTTGCCCGGATTCCCCAGCTTGCCCGGATTCCCCAGCTTGCCCGTGTTGCCCAGCTTGCCTGCATTCCCCAGCTTGCCTGTGTTGCCCAGCTTGCCTGCATTGCCCAGCTTGCCCGGATTCCCCAGCTTGCCCGGATTCCCCAGCTTGCCCGTGTTGCCCAGCTTGCCTGCATTCCCCAGCTTGCCTGTGTTGCCCAGCTTGCCTGCATTCCCCAGCTTGCCTGTGTTGCCCAGCTTGCCTGCATTCCCCAGCTTGCCTACAGACATTCCTAGTCTTTTAGGCTCTCTTGCAGGTTTGCCTTTCCCTGCTCCTACCTTGCCCTTAGGTAACCCATCATTGCCAACTGATATTCCAGGATTGGTTGGTAGTATTTTTGGTTTACCCAACCTGAGTGGTCTTCCTAACGTTCCTAGTGCTCTTACTGGTTTGACAAGTGCTCTTTCTTCTCTGCCTGGAGGCTTTGCTGGCATCCTTAGCTCTCTTGGCAACTCTGCTGATGTCACCAATGTGCTCAACCTTCTCACCGGTAATGTCCAATTCCCTAGCCTTCCAAACCTTAACCTTCCTAGCTTGACCTTCCCCAACCCCTTCTTGTCTTCTCTTGGTCTCAATACCAATATTGCTGGCAACATTGGTAGCAACCTTAGCGGTTTTCTCGGTGGAGCTCTTAGCGGTGGATTGCCTCAATTACCCGCTCTCTCACCTTCAATTACAAGTGATTTGTTGGGCCAAGCTATCAAGGTCCTTCAGGTTGCTCAAGCTTTCTCAGGTCAAGGAATTGACCCTACTATTAACTCTGTACTCAACGTTGCTAACCAAGCTCAACTGCAGTCCAATGAAATTGTAAAGCAACTTGCATTAGCCCTCACCCTCAAGGCTATTCAAAACATTGGTTACAACATTGGTGTTAACATCTAATGATATCTTCTTAGACAATAATTAAAGTTCGCATAGACTAAATAATTTATATAATGAAAAATAACAAAAGTCGGTCCATAAGTGAGAAAAAGATTGTGCATTATTTTGAGAGTTTTTCTCTCATCGTGCTTCATATTCAGAAATCAAAGCATTTGGTTGTGATTTTGTTTATTTGGTTATTGAGGGTCATGGCATTTCTTTAACCAAGCTTGCCTGTTAGATCCGAATTTTTTTTTAGAAAAGAGCTTATGAAGTTTGAGCCCGCGAATATTCATCATAAAAAACACGAAGAGCAAAATCATATCAAATCAAATAGCTGCCTAAATGGATTCAGATTAATATAGCAAACAGGGCCAACTAACCGAGCTAAGGCTTGACTGATTGAAGTCTCAAAGTTTAGATCTAGACAACTCTTTTACTTTTTCACGTATCGACAAATTGGAGTCTAAAATACTAAGCGCACTACTGTAGTATTTTCTTTCCTTTTACATAGTATAAATGTGTATAGTGTATACATGTATTTATAAAAGATATATTTACATTATTCTAATAGAGTATCTTCCCTTTCTTTTTACTTCTTCTTGCCAAAAGTCAAGGGTTCACCAATGTTCTTTCCTCTCAACTTAATACCAAGAGCACGCTCCATCTTACCAAGCACGTTTTGATTGGGAATGGCTTTACCAGCTTCGTATTCGTTAACAACTTGAGGCTTTTCGTTGATGAGTTGAGCCAAATCCTTTTGAGTGATACCCTTGCCTTGACGGCCTTGTTGAATAGCTTTACCAACAGAAACATCAACACGGGGAGGAGGAGCAACATCATTATCACGGTCAAGCTTGGCAATACGACGATGGTCAGTATTGGCGTGACTAGAGTTAGTCAAGGTACTCTTCTTGTCAGTTACAACTGAAGCGCCAGACTAGAATAAAGAAAGAGGGTATAGAATAAATAAACTACATGCTCAAAACGCCTTCTTTCTCTTTCTCTCTTGGATACTTACTCTTCTAGCAGCGTTAATTTCGGAATCAGAGCGAGTGACCTTAGCCTTAGTAGGGTCGCGCTTACGAAGGTATGTTGTTGAATCCCAGTCTGATAAAATGGAGTCAGGATACTGCGACCTTTATTAGATCTACCTTGAAAAGCTTACCAGACATATTTATAAAATTTACTTTAACAAAAGTTTAAAGAAGAAAAAGAAGAAAAGGTAAACGAAAGGGTGAATTTAATATTCCAAAAAAATTTCTGACCGCAGCGTCATGTAAAAGACCACCAATAAAATCGTGCTTCGGCATTTTGTCTTGGAAAGTGATGGAAAAAACTGCACCTTTTTTCTGATCTCTAATTTGAGAGTGTAGTTACTTTATTCGAGCCAATCAAATAATATTTCTAAAAATCACTCTATTTTGCTCTGACATAATGGTCCTATGCCTTTATTTTGTTTGCGTAGCATTGATAACAAGCAAAGGACACAAACACAAGATCTCATATTGTGCTGAATCGAAATATTTGTATTTTGAAGCAACAGTTCAAAAATAAACATATTGAATTGATTCACGAATTTGATTGTATGAGCAATAATCTATTGATTTACAGTAAACAATTCAAGCATCAAATCCTGTCTCATAGTTATAAGTTGATATAAAACAATTACAACATATCATATTTTGTTGAAAGCCATTTGTCAGGCTGTTGTTTTATCAAACAAACTTATTGATTTTTGCCTCTTTTTCAAGGAGCTACAATGATTGGTTATGGTAACTAGTTGTATTAGGTATTTAAGCATTATGAAAATGACAGTAGAGAATGGACCGGATGCCATCATGAATGGAAGAGAGTTTATCGCATCCTGTAACAACTTCTAAGCAGTGCAATAATCGCTCAATTTGAGAGTGTTTGATTAGAAGGTATGCTCAATATAAGATTGTATTTCTCAAGAATATGAACACTCTTAAATAAGGCGACTAAGCCTGCTGAAACTTAGGAATACAAAGACAATAAACATCAAGGACAAACATAATTCAAAGGCTAGCTACGTTTATTTGTATCTTACAGTGGATCCCTTTTCTTGCTCAAGTATATTATTTGTCTCTGCTGTTTTTTCTTGTTCTCTTTCCAACTTTCCTCTAATCAATTCAAAGCAGAGAAAAATAGAGATATAGCAAATTTTCCGCAGTTGCTTTAATAGTCGAAACCATTAAAGGCTGATACATTCTATTGTTATTCGTTGAACTCAAAGAACCGCATAGTCGTGTTTTTTGGATTTTAATCAACAATTCTTCTCCTTACCTCATTGTGATGCATAAAACGTACGTTTAGCTTCAACAATTGAGTTAGACAATTTGAGCTTTTATTTTTTTTTCATCATGTACGTGAGTTTATTTTCGAACAGTTTTTGCTCTTTCGACGTAGTAACGTGCTTCTTTTGCTTTATGGATAATAGCGCCACGCATGGTTGAGCGTTTAAGTAGCTTATGTCCTTTTTGAACAGGAATATTTCTCCGCCTTTCATCTCTTCTCTTTTTGAATAATTCCCGACGATCCACAATTTCCTCATCTGTTACTCTGGTTGTTGCTGCATATTGCATATATGTACCATCAATTAACTTGTTGCATTCAACCATTCTTTTGGGCATGTTCTATATAATAACTTAGTTGATCCTTTTCTTTGCCAAACACTTTCTTTCTTACTTGAATAACTTGAAAGACTTCAAGAGGGTCTTGTACTTGAAGTATCTCATTTTCATTTAGCTTGAAGATACCTAAAGCCACCCGAAACAAGACTTTTTGACCATCACTAACACAAAAAAATTAATATTGTTGTTTCCTGAAAGAAAATAGGAGATGTATCTTTTACTTACTAAAACAAACAATCCCATACACGTAGCACAGTCTACAGAAGAAGAGAATTAAATTCTCTAGTAATCGACCTCTTATCTTCTTTTTCGCTTTTACCTCAACTGGCAAGATATTAATAAACAATGTCAAAAACCAATGACTTGTGACTAGAGAACAGGTGGGCATGCCTACTGACTCTTGTTCCTCACAGTCCCAAAATGATTTGCCTCCTGATAGTCTGTTCCAGAGATGAGGTAGTCTTTCGGAGATCAAAATCATTAGCACGTTCTGATCAATATTGGCACCTTCCATCGTCACATCATATATGTTAGGAGGAAGGATTTTGGTCACCAAAACGACAAATGTCCAGAACGCTTCTTCTTCTGTCATAAACAGGAGCAACATGCCTGCAATGTAATTCAATGACTGACAGTAGCCAATGGAAGGGGAATATAGGGAAAAAGCAAGTAAAACACGACGTAATGACTTGATAATGGGTATGTTCATTTTTTCTTCTGCTGTTATATTGTTATTGTTAATCATCGATTCAGGTCGAAAGCGATTGTTCTCGGGAAATGTTCTATGTAAATCTAGCAGACAGATCAACTTCAATTTTTTTTGGAGCACACACATGTCAAATAAGTTACCTCTATCAATGATTTCCATATTTTCATTTGCATTCCCCATTCGTTCAGCACGATCAACTAGCTCATAATAAAGACCTCCATTGGCTTCCATTTCGGTTCTCGCTCCACTATAATGTAACCATGCCTTTTCTCAATTGTAATAAATTTAGTTAAACAAATCCTGTAGCACCCTGTCACACGCATTTAATTTCCTTACCTGTCCTCTGAGCTCTGGTGGTATACCTTTTCGGATGTAACGCTTGACTGAGGATTAAAGAAATGTGTCAATTGGTCTTTTTCAGAGATATGTCAAGACCATACAAGATCGGCTCACCTTTGCTACTTCTTGATGGCCACTGATCATTGTTTTCGTACAATAATTGTCTCCACTTCTGAAGTCGTCTTCTAACTATAGGTGTATATCTCTGTTCAAACTGAGCATAGGCATCTGCAGTAACCCATTGAGAGCTCTTTAAGAACCCATACTGATCTCTGTCCATAGAACAATACCAATTGAGACTCATAAATAACGATATCAATCAATTGATCTCCTTTCTATTCAATTACCTTTCGCCTGTCTGTTTCTGTGGAGGTGGGTAGATTGCATTACTACCATCGTCATAGAGCTGTTGAGGCTGTTCTGGGTTATTGGTAGTACTGCTACTTTTACTACCGAGTATGTTTCCAAACTTATGACTACCCATAGAAGATGAAGATGGCGATGCTCCTTTTCTTAGGCTCATCCGAGAAACTGATAATCTTTCTTTGAATGAATGAGAAAGTGACTTGTTGCCACTTTGATCTTCTGCTATTGAATTAGGCGAATCTGATTTTAAATTGGCTCAGACTTAGGGAGAAAGAGAAATATGTTTTCTGATCAAGTATTTACCTACGAATGGCTTTTGACTGTCTAGTTGGGTAGTTGAAACAGAGGGTGTATACAGATAGCTTTGGTAAATAGATATCTCATCATCTTCAAGTTCTGACCCTGATTCATCAAAAGATGAAGTGCCTCCTGTAGGACAACGTGGTTTAGCGACATTCAAATAATTATTAGTTGGAGCATAATACTGCTGCTGTTGTCGTTGTTTCTGTTGTTCTTGTAATTGCTGTTCCCTTATTCTTTGTTGTCTATTGTGAGAATCAAAACTGGGTCTTCTTCTGGTCACTACTTCAGGTTGTTGACGCCGAGTAAACGAGTGGTTAAAAGAAGACGATCGCACTCGACCAGAGAAACGTCTATAGTTTGCTTCGTCCATGAAATCAGCAACAACAATAAAGAGATAGACTGCTGTATATTAAAAGGCTAGAAAAAGAAAAAGAAAGAAAGGAAAAGAAAGAAACAGTGTGAACCTGTTTGACCAATATGTAGAGTTATATGTTGCTTTCCCTAATTTAATAGCCGATTTTTATTTTTATTTCATGCTTGTAAAATGCTCAATGTGTGTGTGTGCAACTTCAGGCACACAGATTTCACTTTTCAAGAAATTAGCTACACATTGTTCATACTAAGTCCGCACAAATAAGACTCCTTCAAAAAAGAAAAAACGTTTGTTTTGTAGATCTTTCCCTTCAGACAGAATGACTATTTTTTTTTTTGGTAAATCAAATCATAAGAAAGAGAAAGAGCTTGAAGGGGAAGATCTACAGCAATGAATTGAGTATAGTCTTTTATGTTGGCAACATCCTAGTCAAACAGCTTTTGTTTTATTAATTTCTATAGATCCATTAAAATGAATCATTTTAAACTGGTCCATTTAATACGTTACGCAAACCTTTAATAAACGAAACATCTGTTGGTTGGACTAATAAACAAAGAAAAAATGTTGAAAGTCAAGGCAGTAATAGTCACAGTCTTTGTTTTGTAACATAGCAATTTTATTCTTAGAAAACAGCGCACAGGTAAATTATGCATGGTTTCTAGATAAGTTTGCATATTCTATGAAAAAAAAAAAGGCAAAGGGAAATACATATATTGTCGTTTCAAAGAAAAGGGAACAAAAGAAAAGTTTGTTTCGTATACTTTTTTATTCGTTATTTTATCATCGTAAAAAGAAAGCTATCATTCTAAATTAAAGTGCAAAACTTTGTTTCCAAGCTATGAGCTTGATTTACTTGTTGCTAATTGCAGTCAAGGGGTATACTAACACAATTAGAAACAAGCGTTGTACATCATGTTAGAGCTTATAGCATGTTGCTTTTTTCTGGCATAGTTATGCGTGACAATGCAATATTTTATTGTGCTAAAAATAAACTTATAAAAATGATTGACAACAATTCTTTTTTAAGATATGTGTACTCAATAGAGTCAAATTCTGCTTTTTCTTTTCTTGAACATGACATTCATGTAGATATCCTCTCTTTATTAACCAGGACATACTTGTTTCTTACCTATCAAAAGCTCATTGACAGAATGGCACACGAATTTGACATAGCCTACGCGGATAATAGGTTCTATATCATACCCCTTGAATGTGGAAGAAGGATGGCTTTTTTGGTGCATCGAATAGTTTGTTTTTGAGCCACGACTTTGATTCACCAAGGCAGTGTTTACAAATTGAGCATCCTTTGCGTCTAATTTGACTATAGATGTGACTCTTAAGTCACCAAGCTCAGTCAACTCACATCGCTCCAAAAAGAACCAAACAGGCTCTTTGTTAGCTTGTTGTACCTGGAACAACCGAATTCTGGTAGTTGGGTATTTCAGCATTCTTGTTCTTGATGCCCAGTCAATATCCTCAATGACTACTTTGTTCAGGCGGTGGTTTGGCAGATTGATATCAGCATCAGGCAAGCCTGTACCCACAACATCCAGTTTCTTTAGATTAGGACAATGCAAACTAAACTGATCAAAGACGCGACTGGGGACAACAACACGGAAAAAGCAAGCTTTGCGAAGTGGGTGATTGTCAATTACCTTATCCATCTGTTTACTGACACAGGCATGATGACAACAGAACGAAGTGATGCGAGGGAAAAGGTTGAGAACCGTACCAACATTGACATCGTTTGGGTGAATGAAATCAAGCATTTCCAATCCAAGATGTTCCAGTCGAGGGCAATTATCACGGATAATCTTTAAGGCTTGATCATAAGACATAGCGGGTCCCACACTCAAGCGAGCGCTAGTGATCACACTCATATCGTTTTCTTTCAGTGTGCACAATTTCAGGAAATAGGATGTGATAGGAGGGCTGTCGAATGCAACACACATTTGCATCTTTTTGTTTTTTTCTTCAAGGTATTGACCGGCCGTTTTAAAGTAACTAGGAAGGGGAAAAACATTGCTCCATTTCATGTAGGTCAATTGAGGCAAGCTCTCCAAAAACCATCGATAGAATTTAGGGGTTGCATTATAAGCTGCTTTGATTTTACCCATATAGTTGTCTAATGTCAAAGATCTCAAATTGGGATACTTCTTGCCGATATAGGCTAACCAAGGATCATGCTGGTCTAGGCCATAGTTGATGTGCAACTCTAATTTTCTAAGTAATTTAGCTGGTTGAAAGTTCACTAATGGTTCAGGATCTACAATTGCCTTTGAGCCGACTAGATGGAATGTCTCTAGAAGTGGACATGCCTTGGATACCTTCTCGAGGAAGCCAGGAGATATAGGCTCAACTTCAGAGCAATTAAGATCGAGATCAGTTAAGCGGGGCAACAGACTGCAAACATCAAGGGCCATCTTGACTGAGGTAACATCGCTCAACGTGAGCGAAGTAAGGTTTTGAAGGGGCTTAAAATAGCTGGCTGCTTGAGGGCGCCATTCTGTGTCTTCAAAGAATCTAATGAGAGAAGGGAACAGTTTTGGTATCTTGTTCATGCATTGGTGATCCAGTCTACTGTGGATCGAAATCTTGCGTACATGAGCATGACCGTGAGTCGCCTTGATTAGTTGATCGAACTGACTTGGCTCGCGAATCTCGATACTATGATAGAGCCAAGGAAGGAAATGATTGCGATAGGCACGGCTTACTTGAATCAGTTGGTAACCGTCCTCTTGGTTCAAATAGGCGGCTACATGTTGGATTATATCCACAGGTAATGAAAGCATGTTGAAGGAATATATAAAATAAAGTGGCAGAATCAAATCTTTGTTTGACTTTTTTTCTCAAAGCAAATTGAACTTAAGCTTTGGTCTATTCCTTTTTAGATGCTTGAAAGATGTGAACTATCCAGCCATCGGCTAGAAGTTTTTTTTCTTGGTCCAAAGAGACAGGCAGATGTTTAGCCAGTTAAATTCTTTAAAGCATGAATAAATTTAACAAGGCCTGACACCTTATAGTATGTCTTTCTGTGTCACCACAGTCAAGTCCTCGAAACGGTCAGTTCAAGAACTCCATAAGCGTAATAAAGCATAGTAACAAAGTTCTTTTTCCCAAAAAAGAAACAATACTTGTCAGCAACTACTTGAGACCCCATTGCTCCTCTGCAAGTTTACTTATACTCATTGTTGTTGGAAGTGAAAAAACCAAGCGCTTTTTTCTTTTTATTGAACTCGATACACATTACTTTTCCCTATATTAGCCACCAGGATGATCTTACCAATAAAGTCTGAAAGGCAAACATTACTGGTGAATTGTTCCAGCAATAAATTGTTGCTGATTAGCTATCTGCGAAGTATATATGAGTGAATTAAAGTGAATGCTAAACACAATCATGGTAACAGTTATCGTCCGAAAACTCTCCCAGAGGGAGTAAGATATTCATAACAGCGCTTAGTAAGTGGTCAATTACGACATGATGGCACTCTATATAAAACGACGACACCTTTTTCAATTAAAACTGATCAGAGATCCAAATCAGTCTATCTATCTTTACAATGTGTATATTCGGCTCAGGATGAGTTGACGTCAAATCAGATACTCTTAGAAAGAGGAGACAAAACAACGGATACATGGAAATCTATGCAACAATTGAAGTAAATGTTGTCAGGTTCATCATCAGATATATGGAAAGATAAAAGTAACCCCTATCTTTTTCCTTTCTCTCTCCTTCTCTATCGATTTTTCTTTTGTATAAAAACTAGATTTATACAAAGCAACTCAAGCGAGTTTAATTATCCCACTGCTGCCTATAGTTCTTGCTTGTTGGTAATTTGTTCTCTGCTGTTCAAATGACATGTTATAAAGAAAGAACTATAATAGCTGTCATAAGCGTTTAGGGTAACACAGAGTTTGAGAGAAGGGCTGACATGTCGATATTACTCCAAGCACAATACTAACATGAAACTAAATTTCAAGTGACTAAAACTTCAGATACAATGTTTATAGAATTATAAAAAAGCCAGTAGGCAATTGTTGTGTGCTGAATTGATGGAATACCACTGGTTGTATCGTATCAGGTGATTAAACAAACATATTACTACTATATAAACTCGTAATAAATCTCTCCTCAATGCATAGTCCCAAGATCTTGATTAAAGCTTAGTGATTTTTTTTTTGAAAGACAACATTTAAAAGAAATTAAACGATTTGCGTTGTTTTAAAGCAAGCTTAAGTACGGTTCCACCGCAAGTGATTTGCACTTCTCCTTTTATGGCAACTGAGCACAGCACAGCACAGCACCCCCCTCACCCCCCCCTCTCTGTATATGCCTATATATTTTTAGAATCCAACATTGAACTGCTTTCTGTCCTTTTTTCTTCTATACAAACTAAAGTGAAACTCACAATTCAATATTTTTCCTCATTCAATGCCGTTACCCAGCATTTCATCCAAAAAGAGACCTGAGGGCTTGGATCAAGTAAGCAAGTCAGCTAGTAATGTCAGCATGTCATTTCGAAGCATTAGTCGCATGGGCCAGTCCATGACCTCTATTAGCAAGTTCAAAGACACGCAAGAGGCAGAAGAACAAGGAATTGAAGAAAAAGAAGATAAGCCTTTGCCTGCACTCAATATTTCGTCTAAACACTGGCATGCAGCTCAAGACAGTTTGCTTGAAGATCTTGTTCAAGTGAGACAGGCCATGGACCTCTTTTTGAATTCTCGTATCTCAGACGCGGAGTCAATCCTAAGACCCAAGCAAGATACAAGTTTATATCACTCTTTGGGCCATGCCTTTGTCTTGTTTCTCAAGAGTATGATGACATTTGAAAAGGAAGATATCGCAGAAGCCATTGATGCCTTGAAACTTACAATTCAATTGGCTGATGCGTTACGTAAAAAGGAAACAGGTTGGTTCGGTAATATCACTTCTTGGGTCAAGGGTATGTCAGTTCAAGATGTCTGTTCCATGTCTCGTTTGCACCGTCATGCTGTAGGTTTTTTAATATTAATTATTAATACATGTGTAACATGGTACATAATACTCACTGTTTTTAGGAACTTGTGTATGCCGAATCTTATCTTTTAAAAGCATTGCTGTGCATTGTTTATGATGAAAGTTTGGTTTCTTTTTTACGTGAAGGTTTGCATGTTAGATCAAGCTATAACACCTATCGTGTGCTACACAAGTTCTTAAGTCAGGTTCAAGATGAAGCCATGCAGGGCAAAGATGTTTCAGTCTATAAATTGGACGATCACTTTACATCGGGTGTCTCACTTGGCATCGGTCTCTTCAATATCATGATTTCGTTATTACCCACCTCTGTAGTCAAAGTAGTTGAGTTTGTTGGCTTCACAAGTGATCGTCAGGAAGGCATGGACATATTGGAATCAGTTGGTGGATGGGAAGAGTATGCTGGACTTGCTCTTTCTGAACTTCCTCCTCTCCAAGGTGCTGATGAAGGTCTCCGAAGACAATTTTGTGATATGGTCTTGATGATGTATCATATTATCATGCCTAAACTTATTCCACTCTCCGATATCAATGAAGAGCTAGCAGATCGTGTATTGGCCTACAATCTAAAGCTCTACCCAGATGGTGTCTTCTTTCTTTACTTCTCAGGTCGCCAATTAAGTGCCCGAGGTCTGCTGGATCAAGCAAAGCAACAATATCAAAAGGCCATTGACATGCAAAAAGATTGGAAGCAATTGCAACATATGTGTTATTGGGAGCTAGGTTTGATTCATTCGTTGCAACAAAACTGGCAAGGAAGCCAATTATGTTACACCAAACTACAGCAAGAAAGCAATTGGTCCAAGGCTGTCTATTACTATCTTCAAGCTGTTTCACTCTATATGCTCTCATTAGAAGAAAAGGATAGTAAAGAGCAGAGTAGACTGTTGAAACAAGCCCATATTATGATGCAAAAAGTAACTGGAGCTAAGCAAAAGATTGCTGGTAAATCAATTCCTGTAGAGAAATTTGTTTCTCGAAAGGCTCGTAAATTTATTGCACAAAACGATTCTCTCCTGTTTCCTGATCTGGAAGCATTGAATGCCTTTAGCGCGTTTGAGTTCATGTCCCAAGACCTACTCAAGTCCAACCTGGAACGTACCACAAAAGAAATTGACCGTCTAACAACAAAGATAGCCCATACAGAAGTCCTCAACTATCATGACGATCTATGTCTCTCTCATTACCTTCGCACTATGATACTTCGTCTCTTGCTTGGTCGCTATGGCAATGAGAATAACCAACAGAAACAGACTTGGAAAAACTTGCATGCTGAATCCATCCAGAGCGTCATGGATAATGCAGACAAAATTCAATTGGATCATTACATTTACTACTTCAGTCGTTATGAAGAAGCTCGTATGTGCATTTATGATCAGGATTATCAAAAGGCAAAAGATATCATTCAGTCCATCATTAAGATCAGTGAAAAAGGTCAATTTAATGTTGGTGCAGGTCCCCACGCTAAAAACAAGTATAGTCTCGAGAACAATATTTTATTTAAATGCCATAACTGTCTTGCAGAAATCGAAACATTGTCAGTGGCTGAAGACTCTTCTAGTTCTTTTACCAAAAAGAAATAAAAATGCTTGCATTTGCTTGTGGTTTGTCTTTCTGTAAGCCAAACTTGTTCTTAGATTCTTCTAACTCGCAATATAATGCAGCTTGCTTTTTTAATCGATATTGCTTCTTTACTAGTTGACTTTAGATGATTTGAGAGGTCTAGAGTTATCACAAATGAGCTTTACTACAAGTTCAAGTCAGCGTACATGGAAGTTTCTGTGGCTACAATGCAGATAGGTTTATGCCTATTTTTTTTTCACAAACCAAAAAATGAATGGTATAATCAGGCACAGCTTTTAGAAAGATTAGAACATTCTCGTCGTGTTCGAATTGTTTTGGCAGTAACTGTCTTCACTCTGTGACATCATTATTCATTACAAAAAAATAGTTCGGATTATCTGCATTTAGCCGAGTTTTTTCCTTCTTCTTTCTAGGTGCAATGAAGAAAATGAACATAAACGTTAACAGTATGTCTCAGTGAACTCTCGATTACTTTCTAAAATAAAACTTATTGTCACTTGCTTCCGGCAAGCTATTTCTTTTCGGTTTTCTTATTTTTCATGAGCTAGATTCAGTCAATTTCTTTTGAAGAAATGTTTACTTGAGCAATTAGTTTCTAGAAGGGGGGTCTATGCAAAAGAAAAAAATCAGCTTATGATCTAAACGCGTTTTACGAAACGTGTGAATTCTCTCCGCTTACTTTCCCCCCAAAAAAAGAATAATCAGAACCATCGGCCAATCGATGGATTTGGATTGTCATTTATAGAGTCCGAAAAGGTCTTTTTTTTTCGGACGCAAAACTTATATAGACCAAACTTTTTTTTTTTGAAATCTTTATCTTTTTTTTAAAAATGTCTTTGTCCAACAAGCTTTCTATCCGTGACCTTGAACTCAAGGATAAGCGCGTTCTCATTCGGTAAGTAATAATTGATTAAAGGGGAAGAGACTGCAGCTTTAAGGAAACAATTGAAATTAATGCAAATTTCTTTTTTGTCGCGTTTAATAGTGTTGACTTCAACGTCCCCTTAAAGGATGGTGTTATCACCAACAACAACCGTATCGTTCAAGCTCTTCCTACTGTCAAGTTCGCTCTTGAACAAGGTGCCTCTGCTGTCATCTTGATGTCTCACTTGGGTCGTCCCAACGGTGAAGTTGTCGAAAAGTACTCTCTTAAGCCTGTTGCTGCCGAAGTTGAAAAGCTCTTGGGTAAGCCTGTTGAATTCTTGAACAACTGTGTTGGTGAAGAAGTCGAAAAGACTTGTCAAGCCGCTACTGGTGGTAAGGTTATCTTGTTGGAAAACTTGCGTTTCCACATTGAAGAAGAAGGTTCTGCCAAGGTTGATGGTAACAAGGTCAAGGCTGATGCTGAAAAGGTCAAGGCCTTCCGTGCCTCTTTGACCAAACTTGCTGACGTCTATGTCAACGATGCCTTCGGTACTGCTCACCGTGCTCACTCTTCTATGGTCGGTGTTGAACTTCCTCAACGTGCTGCTGGTTTCCTTATGCAAAAGGAACTTGAATACTTTGCTAAGGCTCTTGAAAACCCTGCTCGTCCTTTCCTTGCTATCCTCGGTGGTGCCAAGGTCTCTGATAAGATCCAATTGATTGAAAACATGCTTGACAAGGTTAACTCTTTGATCATCTGTGGTGGTATGGCTTTCACTTTCAAGAAGACTCTTGATAACATGAAGGTAAAAGAGAGACAGAAAAATCAGTTATGTGACACAAATTCTAATATCTATCATAGATTGGTAAGTCCCTTTACGATGAAGCCGGTTCCAAGTTGGTTCCTGGTTTGATGAAGAAGGCTCAGGAAAAGAATGTCAAGATCCTTCTCCCTACTGATTTCGTCACTGCTGATGACTTCAGCCCCAAGGCCAAGACTGGTTATGCCACCGAATCCACTGGTATTGCTGATGACTTGGAAGGTCTTGACTGTGGTGAAGAATCTGTCAAGGTCTTCCGTGAAGAAGTCTTGAAGTCCAAGACTATTGTCTGGAACGGTCCTGCTGGTGTGTTCGAATTCGAACCTTTTGCCAACGGTACCAAGTCTCTCTTGAACGCTGTTATTGAAGCTACTAAGGATGATACTACCACTATCATTGGTGGTGGCGACACTGCTACTGCTGCTCTCCAATGGGGTGCTGAAGAAAAGGTTTCTCACATCTCCACTGGTGGTGGCGCCTCTCTTGAACTTCTTGAGGGTAAGGAACTTCCTGGTGTCACTGCTCTCTCCACCAAGAACTAAGATGGAGCTTTCTGTTAAAAAAAATCTTTTTTTTATTCTTGTGTATAAACATAAATCACATATAAAGTGATTTTCCCTCTCTCAATTTGTGAATAAATTCGTTGATTTGTTATATAAAAAAAACTAAAAAAGGGAGGAAGTATGACAAGGTAATTGACTTTGTCATGCAAAAGTCAAACAATGATCCTGACAAACTATTGCTTTTCTTAAACAAAATGCTGAGCGTATGTGTATTCACTAGTGTACTCCACCTCTCTCCCTTCATTTATTTCTTAATCTGATAAAATCAACTTGATTTATTTCACTTGTCCAAACAAGCTGGAACTGAACAAATACGTGCTATTTTTAAGTATCGATTAGCATAAAGAGTATCCAACACAAGCTGTTCTTTCTTGAAATCATTGATTTTCTGCTTAATACTGTCTGATTCGATAAGGATGGTGTTGTCCCTTTCAAGTGCTTGAACAGACTGATGAAAGTGATCAAATTGGTGGAACACACGTTTCCGAAGTGCCTTTGATGCTGCATGATATTCCTCAATCAATTGATCGAGGAGTCGACGTCGGTCCTCAAATGATAAGCCTTCTGTTTTCACAGCCTTTTCAGTCAGTTTTGTCCGAATCCCCTCTGGTTGAACAAATTGAGATTTATCGCATAGCGTCTGATAGATTGTCTTTAGTTCTTGGCCTTGTTCAAGTTGTTGTTTTATCAATGCCTTGATTTCTCTTGTCGTTATATCAAGGTATTGATGCAATTCAGCCTTGACTTCAGAACTTAATGATGTGTTTGCCTGTCTTCTCTGAATGTCCACTACGATTTTGTTAGGGCAAATGGGACAAATGATATTTTTCTGAAGTTGTTCAGTCAAACTAAAGCATATTTAGATGTCAGCCATTTCTCCGTTTCTCATTGATTTTTTACCAAGTAATATGAAACCTATGGTCGCAATTGGTAGTTTCAAATGTTTCTTCATTACTCAATTCACCACAAAAAGTACATAAACCAGAATTGATAACTAACATAATGTATTGAAAGAGAACAAGAGAAAAGAAAAGAAAGAAGGTGAGAGGACTTATAGATTAAATAGACATGTCATCCCCCAAGAAACCATGTCCCCCCAACGAAGTCAGTGTTCACTCTCTGTGGCTTACAAGCTAAAAGTGTGTAAAAAAAAATCAAACTAAAAAAAAATATTTAGTTTCTAGAAGAAATTTAAAGCAAACACAAAAAAAAAACTTGTTTCTTTCTCGCTACAATCAACAACACTCATCAATATGTCTTTGGTCGATAAAATTAAGGTATAAAATGAATTCGAAAAAAAAAAGACAATTGCTGGAAAAACAAGCTAACTGTTATTTGTTTCTAGGAAATCGAAGTATGTGATTTTTTGATAATTTTACCTCACAACACACATATTAAACATATACACAATGTAGAATGAAATGGCCAAGACCCAAAAGAATAAGGCTACGTCTTATCACTTGGGTCAGTTGAAGGCTAAGCTCGCTAAGCTTAAGCGTGATTTGTTGACTCCTACCTCTGGTGGTGGAGGAGGTGGTGGTGGTAAGTTATACATGCTCACATCAGAATAGACTACTCACATGGACATCTAGTCGGTTTCGATGTCGCCAAGACTGGTGTAGCTCGTATTGGTTTTGTTGGTATACATCATGAATACAACTGAAGAGTGACAGATAATTGACACGCATATATATACACAAATAGGCTTTCCTTCTGTTGGTAAATCCACACTGATGTCCAAATTGACTGGCACTGCTTCTGAAGTAGGTGCTTATGAATTCACAACTTTGACTACTGTTCCCGGTATTATTCAATATAAGGGTGCTAAGCTTCAGGTAAACATATTTGTGTATATATCAATAGTAAAATGTATGCTGATTTTCAATGTATCTAGATTCTTGATCTTCCTGGTATTATTGAAGGTGCAAAGGATGGTAAGGGTAGAGGTCGTCAAGTCATTGCTGGTAAGTTTCTTCTTTGCCTATGTGCTACAAAAACAGAGAGAGAGAGAGAATTGACAGATAGATGATTAGTGGCCCGTACATGTTCACTTATCTTCATTGTACTTGATGTACTGAAGCCTATGACACACAAGAAGATTATTGAGAAGGAATTGGAAGGTTTTGGTATTCGTTTGAACAAGAAGCCTCCTGCTATCATTTTCAAAAAGAAGGAAAAGGGTGGTATCAACATGACCAATACAGTACCCTTGACCAACATCACATTTGATGAAGTCAAGGCTGTCTTGAGTGAATACCGTATCCACAATGCTGATATTTCCTTCAAAGAAGATTGTACTATTGATGACTTAATTGATGTTGTTGAAGGCAACCGGTAAGAAATAGAGGAGGAAGAGTTACAAGTGAGTTCTAATATCATGAAACATAGTATCTATATCCCTGCTGTCTATGTACTTAACAAAATCGATCAAATCTCAATTGAAGAACTAGACTTGATTTACAAGATTCCCAATGCTGTTCCTATTTCTTCTAATCATGAATGGAACTTTGATGAATTGCTGGAATTCATGTGGGAAAAGCTGAACTTGGTCAGAATCTATACCAAGCCAAAGGGTAGATTACCAGATTATGAGCAACCTGTAGTCATGACAAACGAAAAGTGTACTGTGGAAGACTTCTGTAACAGTATTCACAAGTCTATTATGGATCAATTCAAATGTGCCTACGTTTGGGGTTCATCAGTTAAGCACAACCCTCAAAAGGTTGGTAAGGAACATGTATTGATGGACGAAGATGTTGTTCAAATTGTCAAAAAGTAAGTCTAAATAAGTGTGAGATATAGTGTTTTATCTTCTAACTCTTTTTTCTGTATATAGAATATAGAGAAACGAATTACACTTTTTTATTGTTATTACATATATTAAAGAAAGAAAAAGTTTTAAAAAACAAAATTAGGGTGTAACACTGTCACCATAGACATTAGCATATTTACCAAGTGCCCAGATAGAAAAAGCAAACTTGTAATTGGGGTAAGAAATCATACAGTTCTTGTTGAAGACACCTTCGATGCTTTCCTGTAACCATTCACCTGAGACCTGCTGTCGCTTCATTATGAATTCAATACCACGACGAATAGGTTCTTTATGAGGATACTTGGCATCCAACAGAGCCATGACAGCAAAGGCTGTATTGACCACTTGAGATTGAGAATTATGGCAATATACATGCGTTTCACATGATTTGTAGGTTTCTCCCCATCCACCATCTTGTTCTTGATGATCTATCAGGAAATCACATCCACGCTTGGCATGATCTGAAGTCTCATAGTATTCACCTACACTCGCTAAACTCTGAAGGGCAAACATGGCAGCATAGGTGAAACAGATGGCCCAGGCACCATACCATGATCCATCTGGATTTTGAACACGTTTGATATACTTTAGGGCTCTTGCACAGGTCTGGTCAATCTCTTGACGACGATAGTCTGGATCAATCTTGATAAAGCTACGCAGACCCATCAAGACAGCGGTAGTGCATTCAGGATAACTGTATTCTGTCATGATATTGCCAAAGACTTCAGCAGGATTCAAGAGCTCCAACAGATGAGTGGCTCGGATAGTTTCATAAGAGGCGAATCCGTCGTCTGCATTCTGCATAGTCAACAAAACGTCCACTGCATCGCGTAATCGAGCAATGTCAATACGGGTAGGTATACCAGGCGTGTTTTGTAAAGCAATAGTAGCCTTGAGACCTTCCGCAGTACAATCAGAAACAGTGTAGCCTTGGTCTCTTGTACTGAATGGCCATGCTCCCTTGGTCGATTGACGGTAACTTTCCTTTTGATTGGGTGGGTCACGACGAATCTATACTAAACGATCAGCACCCTAATTCATCCTTTCACTTTGAGGAATAGACTTACCTGAGTGATATCAATAAATTCAAGTGTCTTGATGATATTCTCTCGATAAGAAGGATAATCAGCTAAACGAGCCTCTACTAGTGCCTGAGCAATAAAAGCAGCGTCCCAAAGTTGACTACCATTGGTACCGTTCATCATCATACCCTCAGGACCCATCCACATGAAATCTTGGTTACGAGCCACATGTTGCTTAAAGGCCTCACTTTCTTTACCGTATTCATAAAAGACCACGAGCCAGTTCATGGCCTTATTGACAGGTCCAATATCTAAATAAAACGAGTTTTCATCTTCCATCTTGATCTGATCCACAGTCAATTTGAGTGCATAGTCTCTAAACCAACTGAATTTGGAGGCTAGCGATTCATAGTATGTCAA
>JAIWNI010000101.1:0-100719 GCA_025331435.1 Choanephora cucurbitarum | reverse complement strand
GCAAATGCAGCACCATACAAATGCAGGGTGTATTAGCCAAAGGAGATAAGCGCATAAAGTCAATGGTCCATAGAATCATAGGAAGTTGAAAACTGAGACAGACAACGGAGCTTGTCCTGACAGGAAAACCGAAAAGTGCCAGAAAAAGCTGAGTGGGATTTGTAAATTGGATTTAAGGGACTATAAGAGAAACAAGACGCAAGTAATCTGATTCGGCAAGTTTTAGTTTCCAGTTCCTTATTGTTTTATGAAAAAATATGATGTTCTGATAACAATATAATTATGAATTAGGTCATCTCCAAGACCTTTCTTTTTTTTTTTATATCCAAGTGAATCTAAAGCCAGAAAAAGTGTCATACCCAAAGAAGTGGCCAACACACTAGGAACCAGAAAATGCAACTTGCACACTTAAATGGTAGGTTATCTTGAAACCGTGAAAGATAAGAAACTCCTTTTATAAGCTAATAGCTCGTTTATAAACATAGTCTGGGAATGCGAATTAAACAAATTAAGTGTATTACTTCAAGACACAAAAGGATTTAGAGGATCGCATGATCAGCAGTTATTACAAAGAAAAAAGAGCAACCTTATTTGGTAACACCTCTTGTCTTCAGCACTAACTTCATTTGGCCCTATACATATGCCAAGGTTTTCAAGAGAAGAGCACTCTTTTACGCAGTTTCCTGAAACAAGCTTAACATAGCAGTACCTGATTTAAATATCAGACTGTATTTCAGGGACTCGAAACAATTTATTTGCGCTGATTTCATATCATGAAAAGAATGCGCTAAAAAACAACAATGTGCCAACTTATTTTTAAAAGTGTGCCAATCGTTTCGGGAAAGAGCGCATTTTCAATTGCTTGTAACATTTATTTAGACTATTTTTTTCTTCTCTGTTCTGTTTCTGCACCTTCTTTTCTTTCTCCTACAAAATGTCTGTATTTCATCAAATAAAAAACTTATTTCGCAGCAGTCATAATAAACTAGCAACAAATGGCAACTCAGAGCAGCGGAAGGCCCATACAAAGCAGGCAGCTGAGCGCATAGTACAAGAAGAAAACATTGCAAAATCAAGATTACCTAATTATGAAGGATTATCTCAGTACCAGCTTTTAAAAAAACTAGGCGAGTATGTATTGAGATGCAAAGACAAAAAGACAGTCAGTATGCTCACCTAATCAATCGGATTAGAGGTGCTTTTTCCAATGTATATAAAGCTATGAATAAGGAAACTGGTCAACATGTAGCTATAAAAATAGTCAGAAAATTCGAATTGAATCAAATCCAGGTATCATCATGGTTCTCTTTTTTTTTTTTGCACTGTTTATTTTAGTCTGTATGACACTAAACTGTATATTTAGAAAGCAAGCATTTTGAAAGAAGTACAAATTATGCGCACTTTAAATCACCCGTCTATTGTAAAAATGCTTGCGTTTATTGAAACAACTGATGTAAATTGCTTATTGTCTCTTTGTTGTGAAGCACTTACTGACATTTCTTTTTTGTCTATCTAGCATTATTTTTTGGTTCTTGAGCTAATGAATGGAGGAGAAATATTTCATCAAATTGTACAGCTTACTTATTTTAGCGAAGATCTTGCACGTCATTGTATCCGTCAAGTAGCTGAAGGCATTCGGTATTTACATGAAGAGCGTGGCGTTGTCCACAGAGATATTAAACCAGAGAACATTTTGTTCGAATCCATTCCCTTCATGGAGCGAAAGAATAGCCCCTTGCCAACACAACCTGAAAATGAGGATGAGCCTAAGGAAGATGAAGGCGAGTTTGTATATGGATTAGGCGGAGGTGGAGTTGGCAAAGTTAAGATTGCAGACTTTGGTCTATCTAAGGTAGTTTGGGATAAGCAAACCATGACCCCTTGTGGAACAGTAGGATATACTGCACCTGAAATTGTACGAGATGAAAGATACTCTAAATCTGTAGACATGTGGGCTTTGGGTTGCGTTTTGTATACCATGCTGTGTGGCTTTCCACCATTCTATGATGAAAGTATTGCTACGCTTACCCAGAAAGTAGCTAAGGGACAATATGTGTTTTTGAGCCCATGGTGGGATCATATCTCAGTAGACGCAAAGCATTTGGTACGTCATTTGTTAGATGTCAATCCCAAGAAAAGATACACAATCGATCAATTCCTATCCCATCCTTGGATGTTACGACAGGTAATTAAAAAAAAAGACTACCAGAAACCCTGCTTTAGCTCACTCATTCCATAGGACACACCTATTCCTGCAGCAGATCTTTCGTCCGAGAACATTGTTTCAGCACCAAGTGTAACTAAAGAAGAAGAGGATGCCTCTAAGTTATACGTGCCTCCATCAAATATGGATGTCAATGCGTCCGAAGCAATTCCAGCTACTCCTTCTTCACCGCGAAACATCCCCCGCTCTAGCAAACGAAAAGATGCATTTATTTCTGGCGTCACTTCAATGAAAGAGGCATTTGATGTATCATATGCAGTACATCGTATGGGAGAAGAAAAAGCTAAACGAAAAGAAAACAAGAAAATATTCCAGCAGCACAGAAAATCGCAGAATGGCGTTGTTCAACCTCAACAAGGACGATTTCATGTGCTTAATGGTCCTTCTGTGTCAGATGATGATGAAGACGATGACGACGATGATGACTCTATACCCACTAAAGATGATAACTCTAGCTCCTCCGCCGCATCTTCTTCAGATGATAACGAAGACGACGAAAAGCATCATGAGCGTCAAATAGAATCATTAGGAAAGAAACTGAACATCACACATCTCAAAGATGAAAAGAAGCAAGGCCACAACACATTGATCCAAAAACTGGCTGGTGGATTAAAGACAGATGCTCCACCGAAGCGCGGGTCCAACAACCCATCATCTACAAAGTCAAAGGCAAACCAAGTCTTTGAGTTAAACATCAACAATGCTACACTATTAGGTAGAAGAAAAAATGTGCCGATTGCGCACGACGAATAACTTATTTATTTCAATAAACACCACAACATGTACTTTTGATTTCTATGAGAGACCTTTTCTTTTTTGGAAGTGTTACAAAAGTACTAAATGCATAATTAAGTTTCGCCATCTGTGACTGCAGCATGACAAATTCAAATCCTCTGTTAAAATGGTTTCATCTTTCTTCTCGTATGCTTCTTCGCAACGTCTCGTCTCGACTTTTCTTTCGCAAAGCATCTTTGAAGCACTTTCCAATAACATATAGTACAAAATTTATGTCTACTAAAAATACAATGCGCGCTGTCTTTATCAATGAGCATGGTGCTGCTGATAAATTGATTTACAAGGAAGATGTTCCTGTTCCTCAAGTGAACAGTGACTCTGTGCTTATCAAGAACCACTTTGTTGGTATAAACTATATCGACACCTACCATAGAACCGGTCTCTATAAAGTCCCCCTTCCTTACACACTTGGCAGAGAAGGGTATATATTCTTTCAATTTCAGTTTTAATTTCAGTAATTCATTAACGCGTTCGGCTTTACTTTTAGTGCTGGTGAAGTTGTCGAGGTTGGTTCGAATGTCAAGGATTTAAAGGTAGGCGATCGTGTCGTCTATCTATCTGGCTCTACATATGCAGAATATACCAATGTCAATGCCGCCAATGTTCAGACATTAACTGACGATGTTAGCTATGAAGAAGCTGCTGCTATAGGCATTCAAGGATTGACAGCTTGGACAATGGTACGTGATGGCTACCCTGTCAAAAAAGGCGACATCATTTTGGTTCATGCAGCAGCTGGGGGTGTAGGTTTGTTGTTGTGTCAAATGGCACACCATCTTGGCGCCACTGTGATTGGTACTGTTAGTTCAGAAGAGAAAGCCGAGCTTGCACGTCAAAATGGAGCCACCCACACTATTATCTATACTCGTGAAGACGTAGTCAAACGCGTCAATGAGATTACTAATAATTTGGGGTGCCATGCTGTTTTGGATGGTGTAGGAAAGGACACGTTCGAAAGTTCTCTTGCTGTTACACGTCGCTTGGGTACTCTGATTTCTTTTGGTAATGCTACTGGTGTTGTACCACCTATTTCTATAAACTGCTTAACTCCAAAAGCCCTCAAGCTTATGAGACCTGCTCTTGATGCATACGTTGATACTCGAGAAGAATTTGTCAAGTGGTGGAGCGAAGTCCTGGACCTTCTCAGAAAGAAGATAATCAAGCTGCATATCCACAAAATATATGACCTCAAAGATGCTAGCCAAGCCCATATTGACATTGAGAGTAGAAGGACCACTGGCAAGCTTCTGTTGAAACTTTAGATACTAGTTCTTTTCTAACTATATTTTCGTAAATACACAAAACAAGTTTTCTTTTATGGCAGGTTTTTTTTTTGTTTAAGTTTCATGACAGGTTAAATTAACTTTATTAGGAAACCTTTTTTGGTTTTCAGCTGAATTGCTGTAAAAGACAACAGTCTTGAAGCAAATGTGAATATGTTAAACTGACTAGATAGCCTGAATAATAACATCAAACCAAGAACTCATCTATTTGGATTGAAAAGGGAAAAGTATATGTTTGTTTGTACAGCGATCTGCATTAGAAATTCAAGATTCATCAGAATACTGCTTGCTATTGCTATTGAGAATGTTCAAAACGCGTTAGTATAATTATATGATAATTCTTGAAGTAAAGAGAAAAGATTTACTTCAACACATACTTCTGTATGAGTACCAAAGTCTCAAATGTGTGAGAAACTTGTGACTCATCACTTTCGAGCACTCGACCAACGATCTATTTGTTCTTCCTTTAATATCAGACACTGCTACGTGATTTATTCGTCGTCTTCTCTCTTAAACTAATGCAAACACTTGTTAGTCACTCACTCAATCTGTTAGTCTTATGCAAGCATTATCTTGCATTCACAGTATTAAGACAACTTTTGTTCTAATGTATTCGCAACAATATCCTGCAAGCATGTGGTGAGTAAACAGCGGAATAATAGCAATATATGGCTATCTATGCATTTTAGTCCACAGAAAGCAGCTCCTTCTCTTTTCAGTCGCAATTTTCCAATCTAGAGAAGCCTAAAATTATCTATAGAGAATGGACTATCTAAAAGAAAAAAAAAATTTTACGTTTTCATTATTGCTACTGCTTAATACAAGCTTGTACTGATTGAACTGAATCAGCAAGAATTTTTCTCCTAGTGAGGCACATTATATGGCAGCGGTAAGTTGTGTACGCAAAGATATCAGGGCCCAAACAAGAGATATGAAGGTTGAGAACTTGTGAATAATAGTCTAGATAGAACACAGAACTATAAGAGTAATGCAAACAACTGCGAGCAATGGCTAATTGTTTCAAAAACGAGTGATCGCCTTCATTTGTAAGCGAGAACAAAGGAGAAAAAACCAGCTTAAATCAATTTAAATGGAAGGAGTCTACAATATATACATAGAAGTCAAGCTATATTTTAAATGCTTTTATTATGTTCAGATCTTTCTCTTCGCTTTCCTTGTGTTCAAATAGATACTTTTGACTTGTAAAGCTAATTAGGACAAAATTAAGGTCCCTGAAAGTGAAGGAAAATAGTGTTGAACATGTTAAAAGGCTGCTCCATTTCTGATTGGGATTACACCCGACTTGAGTAAACTATGGTTGATGTTCTACTTTTTACTGAACAAAATGTTTTGCTTTTGTCTTTAAGCCGAATGATTTCAGTCATAAAGCTCAAGAATTGATGTCTTTTTATAGACCAACTGACAAGGGGATTTATGGGAAATCATTTGTTTCTACTTTTGAAAACCTTGAATTTCGAATAATTTCCTTTTATGTATGCATTATCAAACTAGCTATTGGAGTCTTTCATTCAGCTGGTAATACTCTCGATTCTCTACTCATTTAGAACTGAAACAAAATTCGACTGTGTCTTTACTAAGCAAGGCAAAGGGGTATCAAGTTGTAGACGTATTACCATGTATTCGGACATACTTAGAAGTTATGCTTTTGGTGAGGAACAATTTGCTCACCAATAGCTCAGTTGTCTTGTCTGAAATATATTTTTATCCCGTCAGCAACATCGAGAATCATACTATAATTACGTTCCCTTACCTTTGTGATTTTGTTGTTTGTATGAGCTACTTTTTTTTTGTAGTTTTCAGCTGTTATCTGTTTTTGTTTTAAAAAAACAAGTTCAATCCTAAGACAGTCAATGCTTTAGTTACCCATGACTGGTTTATG
The DNA here is from genome assembly GCA_025331435.1 of Choanephora cucurbitarum. Taxonomy (NCBI): domain Eukaryota; kingdom Fungi; phylum Mucoromycota; class Mucoromycetes; order Mucorales; family Choanephoraceae; genus Choanephora; species Choanephora cucurbitarum. The sequence continues at coordinate 94,517 of JAIWNI010000101.1, read as the reverse complement.
GATATCAATAGCCAATTGACTGATACAATGGTATTTTTTTGATCAAAATACATCAATCATACTCAAACTAATTGTATTCAAAGCATGTTTCGTAAGACTATACAGCTCTTGCATCCAAAAGGTTTGCTGATAGGTTCAAGGCAATAAATAAGCTGCTTATATAGACGAAAGCATAGTTTCTTTATTTTATTTAATACTTTATTCGGAAAATCAGGAACTCATAACCCTTAGATACTTGCAGACTCATACGGTTTTTGAAGGCAACGGATTATGAAGTGAAGGATCGAGAAGGCGTCAAAATGTAGTACTCACTAAAGTATAAACGGTGTTGTTGGCACAAAGCGCTTTTCGTCTGGGATACTAGATGTTTATAATCTTGCAAGTTAGGATAATGAAATGCGTTCTTTTGATATGGTATACTGATTTTTTCTTGGATAAATATTTGCCCTTTCTACTCTTATATTTTCTCCTAATTGACATTATTCTCTTCCTCAAGTCATAGCACCTCCGTGACCATCTCTACGAATGGACACTATGTTACGAAAAGCCATTGATTTTCTCTATGTCCTTGTTGTAAAGAAAGAGATTGTAAACACATATATTTTGGGAACATCATTTGAAAGTATGTGGCAAAATAACAAATCTCTTTCTTCTTGCTCCTTTTTTTTATTGATACAGTTTTTGCATTATGGCTTGATATAGGCCTGCTGTTTCTCAAATTCATATTTAATATCTGTTAACACAAGATTTCTATAATTGCAAAATTACTCTTTACTATTTTCGTTACACTTATGACTCTAACCTTATTTCAATAATTGATAAATGGGTTGCTTTGGCCAGTTAGTTGTGTCCTGTAGTGTCAGGAGCAAAAGATGTGAGATCCTATCTTTTGTTCGATACATATGATGCGCATTTCTGCTCTGGAAAAAAGTATGAGAATAAGGCGTACTAGATATTCTATATTCTGGATTCTAATCGAGGCATGCTCAGGCTTTGACGCCTTTGTATTATAAATCCATTAAACAAGCATAATGCCACTATAAGAGTCTAATGCATAGCCATTGCTTTTAGCTACGATGATTGTCTTGCTTTAAGCCAATGAGAATTTCATGCTTCTTTTGTACTAATTGTTTGGCCCACAAATGCACTGGTTCGATAAGGGTAGGCATGATATTATTTGTTTACTTCTTAAGTAAAATACTATCTTTTTTTAGATACGACACTATTTTTCTAAATTGTACAACATTCATTTTAAAATCAAATGGTACTGCTCTGTCTTTTTTTCTTTTCAAAATCGAAAGGAAAACAAGTTAGCACAATAGAATATTTATGGAGTTGTATTGAAAGATAGAGAGGAGTACTCATTGAATGCTCATAAGAGCGATAAGGCTATAAAACCAATCTGTCGCAAGGCTCATGACAACTTGTTTTTTTTTACAGAAAGTGTATTCTTCAAAGCAGAATTTTTAAAGAAAAGTAAAGACATGTGTTGGTTGTTGCACAAATCATCTCTTTCTTTTTTAAAACACTATCTGTTGCTAATTTTAAAGTACAGAAGAGATCATAAGCTCCGTATTTTTGGACTAGCTGAACAATAGAACGTGCAATTGAGCAGAGTTGCTTTAACAATTACAGAGTGAGCTTTGATGGTATTGAGGTATCCCGAAGCTATTAATAGACTACGCTGATATTTAAGCTGCCTGCTTTTTATGAAAGCTGTACGACACAGTTCAATCAACCAAAAAGAAGTCAGAGAACGAAACGCTTTTTTTAAATTAGCTAATATGCCTTGTGTAGCACACACTAATGCACATATATAAACCAACTGCTTAGGATACCCCCTTTCCTCTTTTCACCTTTTTTTCTCTTTTTCTTTTCTCTTTTTTCTTTTCTTACTTTCCTTTATCATCAACATGCTTGTTTCAACAAAGGCAGTATTCTTGTTCGCCATTGTATGCCTTACTTTTATTCAATCGGCATACGCTAGTGTGTACTCCCAACTTCAGTTCATCAAGATTGCACTTCCCAAAAACGGTCAAAACTTAAAGGCTGGTAAGCCTTTGACTGTCAAATATGTTATGCAACCTCTTGTCAAAGGTAAAGAAACAAGCAGAATTTAGCAGAGCAGAAAGAGATATATGATGACTAGATACTAACATGTTTTGCTGCTGTCATCGTCTAGACCATGTTTCTGCTGGTAAAGCTTTAAAGTTGAACATCAATTTCCACAAGAGAACAGGTAACGCCAAGCAACAAAAGGTCGCCATTATCCATAAGTCTTGGTATGTGTTTAAATAGCAACATTGAAACAATTTGAGTTCTAATTTACCTTTACACATTCATAGTCCTGTTGCAGCCAAGCAAGACAAATATGTTACCTATACCAAGAAGTGGAATATCCCCAAGAACACTAAGCCTGGATCATATGCTGTTGATTTTGTTGAATTGGTTCAATTCCGTCGTGGCCAAATTACTGCTACCGAAACCGTTAAAGTCAACATTGTTGACTAGATTCAATGATGTCTTTTTTTTTTTAGCCAAAAAGGAAAATTCAGCTTGTGTAGTATAGATCTTACTTATCCTCATCATATTATTTGATCTCTTTTGATCATTTAAATACCATTACCATTCAGAATAATAAAAATAATCGAAGTATCTTATTCTGGCAACTTTCCTCTGCTTGGAGTGGCCAGGTTTTAAAGCAATTCAATTCTTGTATCACTCTATTTACCGCCAGAAAAAAAATAACCGAAGCTGACTGGAAAGATTACGTGAAAATGCAAACTTCACTGGTACCTAAAGCATTAGTCTCATCATGATCCATGAAACAAACCTTCTCTCGCACAAACACAAACATACAACAATATGGGTACCACAGGAAACAAGCGAGAATGTGGCAGTTACACTAAGATTGATGATAAGATGTGTTTGGGATGTTGGCTGAACAAGGTAGAGTACGATAACACGACCATTGGAAAGAAGGTATCTAGAGAGACTGTAAGAGATAGCGCGAAGGCTATCGGGACAACAAAAACACCCCTCCCTCGCAAGTTCACTGGAAGGCACAAAAAGATAAACTCTGGAGATTTGAGACAACTTGAATGTGCTGTAGTTCATGACCTATTCATGAGCATTCAGCAAGTCGGAGAGGAATTGAAAGGCAACAACATCAATTTATGTAGAGACGCCGCCGCATCTTGGCATTCTTGGGCTTAAATTGTGCTATGCAACACACAAGCGAGCTCTAACAGACACTCATAAAAGAAACCATTCGAAACGAGCTAAGGAACACCTGGATTGGACGCCAAATCAATAAGCCGGGTTCATCTGATCTGATGAATCCAGATATTCAGTTCAAGGAGCTGACGGTGGTACCAGAGCTCTTTGTCGTGTAGCTGAGCGATACAAGAAAGAACTCATGATGCCTGCCACAAGGTTTGGTGATAGTTCGAGATTGCTTTTTTTTTTTTTTTGGAAAGGTGGTGCTCTTCCTTTCGTTGCTGCTAATGGTGTGTTATCCGACTTTGGTGATGAACTGATAATAGTAAATTGGCTGTAAAAGTAAGGGAAGATTCATCAGTAAAAAAGATAAAAAGTCAATCTCGGTCGTTTAATTCAGCAAATACACAAAATTTATAGGTGTTTCCTACCTTCTAACATGATGCTTGTATTATATTAGAACATGTTTATGCATTCCAGGCGCAACCTAATCTGATTTACTAGTAGGAGATATGTGCGAATACCACAGATGAGACTATGAATTAGGCCAAACATATTGAAGTCTTGTTGAAAGACTTCTAGTCTCGGCTCATGGGATTGCAGTCTCAGCATGATAAGCGCTTATCTTTCAAAAAGACAAAGCTACATGTCATGCTGGGGCTTTAGCATGATGAGAGGGTTTGATCTTTAGCCTGCTCAAAATCCGAACTTGAATCTCATTGAGCACTTGTGGTGGGCTCCTGAGAAGAGGATTGAGAATGAAAGATCTGGTATCATTGATGCCAAAGAATTGAGAGATGGGCTGTTGAATCAGATCAGTAATGGTTTGATAGACCATTTGCTTGATAGATGTCAAGCAGTTATAGATGCAAATGATGGTCCTAGTAGATTTTGACTTCATTTCTGACATTATAACATTAAATTGGTTCGTCTAACATTGTGGCAATCAAAAGACGGGTACGTTATAATAGACACTTCTTTACAATAGGATGTTTCAATTCTGGATCTATTTTTCTGAGTTTGAATAGAAAATAATTGGCTGGAGAAAAGTTTCAATCCTTGCCACAGGTTCAGATGTATATGCATTGATTTTGATGTATCGGTTTCTGATCCTGGAAAAGTATCTATTTTTTAAGCTGTCAGATTTCTTTTGGGGCAATTTGGCGCTTGTGCACTCTTAAAATATAGGGTCCTATTGAAGGCTGATACTGTGAAAACAAGAAAAAGTTCTTTCTGCATTTAAAAGCCTTCCCTTTTACAGAGACAATACGTTTTCTTGCCTTTAAAAGAGGGCACTGAGTAGTGAAAGGGGAGTCCTTGATTTAATTGGCAAACTTTATTTTAGTTTCGAAAGTAGTTTCAGAAATAGAAACCTTTTGATGATGCCCTTATTACTGAGTTCTAAAAGTTAAAGGTTGAATATTTTTTTTTTTGGGAACAATGTAAACTTCTGTTTTGTTCTTCTTTTCTTAGAATATCAATATGGCAAAAATACTCAACTACGGCTCTTCCAACATCGACGAATTCTTCATCGTCCCACATATTTGCCAGTCGGGGGAAACATTGTCTTCTACTCAATACGTTGTGCGTGCAGGTGGAAAAGGCAAATATAATTTTTCACGAAAAAGAAATAAATAATATTAGTCGTGTATGCAAAATAAGTTGACACAAATAAACGTATTGTTTAGGTGTAAACCAATCTGTTGGTATTGCCAAGGTAATTTATGAATCTAATTCATCCAAGACAGTTTGGCTCATTTCATGTTTCTTCTTTTTTTATTGAATGACAGGCAGGTGGGTGCGTTTATCATGCAGGCAATCTTGGAAATGACGGGAAATGGGTAAGTTACGTTAACTTGAAGCTATTATCAGAGCCAACAAAAATGTATAGATCAAAGATATGTTGCATGAAAATGGTGTAGATGTATCTTTTGTGAACATAAAAGAAAACGAGGTATGACAGGAGACCATACTGTTGTTTAGCAACTAACAATTCTTTCTCCTAGAAAAACGGACGTGCTCTTATACAAGTCAGCGAAGAAACTGGCGACAACTGCATTGTTCTATATCCAGGCAGCAACGCTACATACAAAGCTGAAGAGGCAAAGAAGGTACTGAGCTCGTTTGGTCCTGGTGATTGGATTGTCCAGCAAAACGAAATTAGTGAAGGTGGCAAAATCATGTCACTAGCAGCCGAAAAGGGCCTATCTGTCCTTTTCAATCCTGCTCCTTTAACTAAGGGCATCTTGAAAGAGTTTCCTTTCGATAAAGTGACCGTCTTGGTAGTGAATGAGCATGAAGCTGAGGCGTTACTCAACGAGCTGAATCAAGAAAGCAAGAAGGGAGCACAAGGACTTGATTTGGCAAACGAGTTGTTGAACACATTCGAAAACATGCAAGGTGTGATCCTTACTTTAGGCGGAGAAGGTGTTGTTGCTAAATTCAGACAGAAGGACAAATACCAAGAATACAGATTGGCTGCCAAGAAAGTTGCTGTCAAAGACACAACAGGTGCTGGTGATACCTTTGTTGTAAGTACCTGGATTCTGTTGATTCCTTTCTCTTTGATTAATTGAATACATTTAGGGATTCTTCTTGGCTGGTCTTTTGAGAGATCAAAGTGAGGAGCTTTTCAAGAGGGTAGAAAGAGCTTTAGAAGAAGCCAATACAGCCTCCTCTCTTGCTGTTCAGCGCGAAGGCTCTAGTGCTTCAGTTCCAACTATCGAAGAAGTGAATGATATCATTCAAAATGAGCAATAAATAACTATCTGATTGGACAAAAAAAGAAGCATTTGTGAGCTGAATTCGTATTGTGCCTTATGAGAGACGTTAAAAAAAAGATACTCTTAATTAAGAATCTAATATGGCTCTAATTTTAACAAGCCAATCACAATTTGAAGCACCAAGACCCGCGCTGCCTTCCTCTCTTTTAACAGGGGCAACAAATTGGTAATGAAAATCGTGTAGACGACTATCTTGTAACTGAAATAGAGTGATCTTCCTCTCTGTACCTTTTTCTGTTCTCTTTTCCTCTCTTTATTTTCTTTTCTTTTCCTTTCTTTTCCTTTCTTTTTTTTTTCTTTTCTTCGGCGCAAGTTCCACTCCGTTCCTTAAACCATACTTTCAACTACTCCCTCTCATTTCACTGCCTCTATCATTTTCCCTGTAGCACTCATAAAGCAGCATTTGTGATGATCAGATATTTTGCAGCTTTGTTCTTTCTTTTTACAGCTGTACTCGCTCAATCAGTTACTAGCTCAGATCAACCAACATCAATTGTTTCGTCTACTGACTCAGTTGCCAGTTCAACCACTGCTTTAGCTGTTGCATCATCTACTGCTTCAGTTGTTGCATCATCTACTGCTTCAGCTATTGCATCATCTACTGCTTCAGTTGTAGCCTCAGTTATCAGTTCATCAGTTGTGCCCACCCCTACCCCGACCGTTTCGCCCAAAGTATCAACCAACGGTTTTGACGATCAAAACGTGAACCAAACACCTCAACAAGAGAGCTGGCTCCGACAACATGATAGATATGTCTTTATTATTGTGATTGCCCTTTTTGTTGTAGCCATTTTGATATGGTACATAGTTAGAAGCATTCGTGGTATGCGTACAAGATTAGCAGAAGAAAACCGCAATCAAATGACAATGGTTCAGAACATCTCGGGCGGAGGTCATGGCTTTTCAGAGACAATACCTGTTGATAACAATGGTTTTCAAAAGATGCCTGAATATCCAGGCACACCCCAACAGCAGCAACCTTACTCACATCGCTATTAATAAAAGTATACGACTACAAATGACTGAAGTTGAGGCAGTTTCCTCAGCTTGCTTTTGGCTGTTTCTACCACTTTTTCTTTTAATATTTTTGTATTTGCTGCTCACTCGCATTACCTCCTATTTATATAGTAGCGATCATATTCGTTTAGGATATCATAGGCATTTTTGAACAAGTTGAAAGGGACAGAACTCAAGATAAAGAAACCTGATGAAACAAAGCCTCATTCTTTTTTAATTCATTTAATATTGCTTGTTCTACATCAATTAATGAAAACTTGACCTTAACTTTTTTTTAGCACCATACGTCAATACTTTGTCTCTCACACTTTTTTTTGCGCTTACTTCCCTTCTTTAAATGTAAGAGATAACGACGCTTACTCCAAAAAGAGCGAAAAAGAAGATATTTTCTACTTTCAAGATTAGTTTGTTTAAAATGTTCAGGGTTATTCTAAAATAGAGAAAGGAACAAAACTGACTGAGAAAGAAATGAACTAGAGTCTAGATTGAGGAAGGAGAAAAGGAAAATTTAAAGAGCAAACTTAAAGGCAACACACTAAGCAGTAAAAACTTCTAAAGCTCTAATCTTCCCTTTCCAGAATGAGCGGATATAAAGCTACAAGTATTGTTTGAGCGTGTTTTTTCTTCTCACTAGAAAATGATCTTCAATAGAAAAATGTGTATTACTGGCGAAGTGGAACTTGTTGCTTCACAAACACATAATTGGCTGTTACAAAAAAAAAAACGAGTATCGGCTGATAAAAAGTTAGCGGTCATTAAAGTAGGTTGATCAAATAAGTGATCAGTTGAGGCCAGGTTGAGTGAGCAAGAAAATAAAAAGGGACACGAAGGAAGCAGGTTATCTCATCAAGCCAACGATATTATCAAGTGCAGTGGTACAGTTTCCTTTTTTTTAACTCAGCCTTAGACCTTGGCCAACACCCATCAATTGAGCCTAGAAAAGGTGAATAAAAACAGTTATTGACTAGGTCTTGAATGGTAAAGAAAAACCTTATGTCGAATGACCTTGTTCATGACGAAACTGCAACTCGCTGTTTTGTGCATATCAAGTGTATGCATTCATGATATCATTAGCAAATTACAGAAAATGGTAGCTTTATATGCCATTGTTTGTATCTGTCTCTATTGTATCTGTAAATGACCCAAGGCAAGCTATTTGTTTCAATAAAGTTGAAACGAATTTGTATCAAGATCGAATGAAACACTTTGAAGCACCTACTTCCGATTCTAGTTGTCGTAGTTTTCGAATGAGGCAAGTTGACAAAATTAGGCTAGAATCAAGGCTGCTTTACATCTATGGCCAGTCAAATCTAAAGTTATCAACACACAGCATTGATGTATTGAAATGAATGTAGTTAGTTATATATTCATTCCTGAGCTGTAGTTTTGGTCTCAAACTGATGAGAGAGGAAGGATGAGGGTTTGAGAATTGGTCAGACTTTTAGATTAGCTTCGTATTCATGTGTCTAAATGAGGTCAAAGATGAGCGTTTTTATCGATTTTCTTTGATTGCCAAGTAATGATCTCAAAGCGATTGACTTCTTGGTTTGGTCTCCTTGACTAACAACCGACCCAGCAACCGTATAGAACATTCGAGTTCCAGAGTAATTCAGTCATTTTCGCTAAGGAAATCATGGATCTTAGTCCTGATTCGAAGTTAGCATAACTTTAGGGCAACAAGAAGAGTTATATAAAAGCTGGCATTATCATTGCCATAGACGACTATAGGAGCTCTTGACACATATTCTAAAATTCCAGTGCAATCGGATGTTATAAGCCAACTACTTTCATTTACTGAAGTAGTGTTTCGTAGCTTCTATTTTTTGCTCCAGTAACCTGAACAAATGCACCATGTGCAGCTATCATAATTACAGCATTGTTCAAAAGTCTCTGAATATTGCTGAGGGTCTGGAAGGAATTAATTGAGCAGGCTATACTCTGCTTCAGGCCGTTTAATTCTATCACTCAAAAGTTGTACTCTGAAAGTAAGAAAATCATAGAGACAGTTAGACTTAACCTCAACCATTCCCTTGGCAGCATTACTTGAGATATTGTCATTGAAATAATGGCAATGACTATTTTCTGGTGCTCTTCGTCATGTACCAGATATGTGAAAACTTTTTGACAAACAGAATTTAAAGCAATCCTTGATGGTCTACGATGGCGAGCACTGACCCTTAGTTTCAACTTAAAAAAAAAACTCCTTAAGCATTCAAAAAACGGTCCACACATATCTTCCTTTTCACCTGACACAAACGTATATGCAATTGAAGAGCCTATGAACTTGTCTGTATACATAACAAGTTTTTCTTTTTAGAGGCAGCGATATTCTTCTAATCATCAATAGTTTTCTTCTTGTTCAGAATAGAAAGAGGGTTCATTTTCAACAGAAAGTGAATTTAGTAAAAATGTTCTTTTCGTGCATATTGAGCGGATTTCTCGGTCCAGCTTTTCTTATCCGTATTGCAATGTAAAATTGACCGATTGAACTTCTAGTTTATGAACAATTGGGCCTCACAAAAGTAGGTCGTAAATTCCGACCAATCTTTCAAGGTAGTGTTCAATTGAAGGCTATCACACCTTTTAGTACCTCTTTTCAGTACCAGACGGGCTTTCACAAGTAAGAATCAAGGACTCGAGCATCTAATCACTGTGACATCAAGAGGATGGTCGTCAGCATTTCGCGGTGGTGCGTTCCATTTAGCGGAGTATCTGAGTCGTAGTCTTGGCTGCCTATTTCTTACAACATTTCCTCCATCCTTCTGAGCTGCTAGAGGCCCTCTTCCTCGAGATGATTCTCCAACTTCACATTTTCTTCTCCCTTAATGTTATGCAGCAATCTCTTGGTACTGTGGGCCAAGACTTGAATGCTACACTCTGGTATTGTTTCGCTTCTTCTTAAATCTTTTATCTACAGTATAATCAGTTTGGTCAATCCTACATCGACTCTACGCATCCCTTCCTTCTTCCTTAACATCAATTAGCATCTTGTTTTACCTTCCCTGGCATTTTCTCTCTTGAACTTTGCCTGATTCCCTTTTCTTTGTCGATTTTCTTTATATCTTTGCTTCATTTTTCCAGTTTTCGTTTTCCACACTCCACTTCTCAGCGATGTGTGGCTGTTGATTTTAAAATAAAAATTAATTCTATGAAAAAATTGAAAGTGAACGCACTGTATTTTTTTTTCTTTGCGCACACATATATACGCACGCACACAGCTATATACCTAAAAAAAAGAGGTGATATTCTTTCTCTTATATTCTTGTCCAAAAGAAGAAGCAATCAATATTTTTGTGTACAAAATCCTTTTTTCTCTCTCTCTTTTTTTCCCCATTATAAATAGTCAACAAAGGAGAAAATAACCTACATTAAGGTAAGCTAAATTCAAAAGACTATTATTTTTCCTTCACAACGTAGGATCTTTTAATGCGAGCGCGCTCTTGTCTCATCTTCTATCTATAACGTGTAGATTAATGACAAAACTCATCCAATTAAACAGTAAACCAATTGTCAACAAAATGGACAACAACAGTTGCACAGCAGCCAACACTTCAAAAAAGAAAAAGAAAAACAAAAAGAAGTCCAAGACTACCACTACTGCTGCTACAACGACAACAACACCTGGTAGTAAAATTACAACCGACTTTTCGGCAAAAACACAAGCAGATATGGTAGATGCTATTATGAATCATCACGTTATACGCCATGGAGATCATATTGAGAATACACATCGTTCTAATAAGGCCTCTTCTTCATCTGTCTCTTCCTCAACTAAAAAGAAAAAAGAAGAAGATGGATTCTGGTCAAATACGAGTAACACAGAAGAACGACAGAAGATTCGAGAATTCTGGCTTCAATTAGGTGAAGAAGAAAGAAGATCTCTTGTCAAGGTCGAGAAAGAAGCAGTTTTACGTAAAATGAAAGAACAACAAAAGCATAGCTGTAATTGCTCCGTTTGCGGCAAAAAAAGGTCAGTTCCTTGCACCTTCCCCTTGTACATTTTGTTGATATTGATTCATTAGAACGGCTATTGAGGATGAATTAGAAGTATTGTATGACGCTTATTACGAGGAATTAGAACAGTACGCTAACCACCAACAACAAACACGTGGCACCATTAATCCTTTACATGCTAATTATCTCCCCTCTGATTCCGTATATGACAATGGTTACGACGATACTGATCCTTTAGAAGACGACGAAGAAGAAGAGGAAGAAGAAGAGGAGGATGACGAAGAGGAGGAAGAGGAAGAATTAGACGAAGAATGTGAAGAGGAGGAAGAAGAGGAAGAGGACGACGAAGAAGATGACGATGATGAAGACTTTGAAGACGATGAAGTCGCTCCTCGACCACCTGTCAATTACAACGAGCGTAGTCGATTTGAAGAGATGGCTCATATTCGATATACTCCTCATTCTCGAAGCTCTGCTAATGGGGATCATTTTGGCTTTGGAAATAGCTTGACAGTCAAAGGTATGTTTTGCATATGCTATTTTAGGGCTTATTTAACAGTAGATTGTTTAGGTGGTATTCTAACTGTTGCTGACGATCTATTGAAAAACGATGGCAAGAAATTTTTGGATATGATGGAGCGATTAGCTGAGCGTCGCATGCAAAAGGAAGACGTCACTTTGGAGCAAGGTAGCAATTACTTTCAGGAAGAAGAAGAAGACGAAGATGCTTTTGATGAGGAAGATGACGAGGTAAATCGAAGTAGCTTTTTTTTTGCTTTGGAAAGAATTATTCGGCTCATTGTTGTTTATATAGGATACTCGTACAGAAGAACAACGAATGGAAGAAGGTCGTCGTATGTTTCAAATATTTGCTGCTCGTATGTTTGAACAGCGCGTATTTGCTGCTTATCGTGAAAAAGTAGCCCAAGAACGTCAGCAACGCTTACTGGAAGAGTTGGAAGAAGAAGCTCGTCTTCGTGAGGAACGGGAAGCCAAGAAGCAAAAAGAACGAGAAAAGAAAAAGGATAAGAAAAGGTAAAGTGAGATTCTCGAGAAAGATTCAAACTCTCCTCATCTGATTTATTCGGGTTTTCAATTAGACAATTGAAGCAACAACAAGAAGCTGAGCGTCTTGCTCGCGAGGCAAAGAAAAAGGCAGAGGAGGAAGCCCTTAAACAAGAAAAAGCAAAGAAACTTGAGCAAGAACGACAAAAGCGTGAACAAGAGCGACTTCGTAAAGAAGAAGAGAGACGCCAGCGAGAAGAAGAGAGACTTCGCAAAGAAGAAGAAAAGAAGCGAAGAGCGAAAGAAGAAAAAGAGCGCGCTGCTGAACGCGAAAGAAAACGTAAAGAAAAAGAGCGTTTAGAAAAAGAGCGTTTAGAAAAAGAACGTTCAGAGAAGGAGCGCCTGGAGAAAGAGCGCCTAGAGAAGGAACAGCTGGAGAAAAAAGAGCACCTGGAGAAAATGCGCCTCGAGAAAGCAGCGAAAGAAATAGAGCAGCTAGAAAAGCCAGCAACTATTGAATCAGCAGAGGTTTTAACAAAAAAGACTATTTCTCCTCCTGGCATTCCACATCCTCTGACAGACGAAATTTCTTCTTCTGAGAACCGACAACAGGTCTTGATCGAAGCGCTTGTAGGATCTTCTATGCATCAATCTGCAGCTACACCCCCCTCCATGAACATAAGAACCCATCCCATTGCACCCCCTCATCCTCACTTTATGCCACCAACTTCTCTTCTATCGCCCACAACATCACCACCTGCATTGGGTGATCCTTCTATTGTTGGCTTGTTCAACAATCAGCGTATAGAGCCAAGCACATCTTCTCGCCGCTCAATCACACCTATAGCACCTATTGGTCAACCTTTGACAGTGCATAACGGAAATGGCCGCCGCGTTTCTTCTTTCCAGAGCACAGATACCTCTTCGCCCCCTCCTGAGCCTGTTGCTAAGCGATCCTCGTCAATTGCCTCTCCTTTTGATACAGTTGGTTTAGCTGTCAACAGTAACAGCAATTTGAGCAACAACAGTTTGAGCAACAGCAATTTGAGTAGTAGCATGGGCTATAACAACAATAGCAGCGAGCCTCGCTCCTTCTTCTCAAGCTTCTTGTTTGGTGAACCACGTTCAATTAATAATGCTAGCAGCAATAATCTGATGTCTTCTCTGAATGAGTATGATATGCGATTTGCAACTCACTCACCTCCCAACCCTCATACAGCAGTAGTTACTAGTGTTGCTGCTGCTGCCATTCCAATCCCTCCCAACACAAGCAGCCACAGTAATCCTATCGCGATAGGCACTCCTACAAACAGTACGAACGCTTTTGCAGATAGACGATTTTCAACTGATTTACCGGCTCAGTCACCATCTCAAATGCAAAATGTATGGACAAATGGATGGACTGCATCTTCTTTGCTTTCGGAAGATGTGCATGGTAAACTATTTGGTGATGCTTTAGTAAGTTTTCGCTCCCCCTTTCTTCCTACACTTCTATAACTTGGAAACTTACTTTTATATGATAGCCTGATAGAGCTTCCATGACATTAGAAAGAGCGAGAGTTGCTTACCAAAAGTTAAACGAGATAACCCAATCCAATATATTTCGTGGCAGTCAGCAACAGTACCATACACTTGTTCAACTGCATTGCATGATGAATGACTTGTATTGCGATTTTCAAGTGGATATCCGTGAGCTGTACGATGCTCTAATGTCGGCTCCTAACAATGGTTTTCAATGCTTGAATCATACACAGCACGGTATGATTGTCCTGTATGAACCAGTAAACAGCAACAAACCGCCTTCTGCTGGGATGGATGCTTTCTTACCTAACAATGCTAGTAGTAACCATAATAATCTTCAGACCAATAGCAACAACAATATCAGTAACAGTAATATCGATAATACTAGCAGTAGTAACAATGCGAACATCATCCAGAACACCACTAACAGTACTGCTGATCTAGCGTCCTTACCGCTATCTCATTTACCATTACCTCATCCACTAATGCATCATTCATTTTCCGCACAAACACAACCTCTGCCATCACCTTCTCATCCTTTACAAAACAATCATCTCCCTCCTCATCTACATCCTAACATTTTTGGTACAATGTCATGAACGCATTTTATTTGAAAATAAACAAAAAGCACATATGCTTTATATAGACGCATTATATCTCGAAGCTGCTTATTTAAAAAGATACATTCAGCTGATCGTAATGGAGCTCTTCAAAAACGGACGTTTGTAGACGATTTGTTTAGTTTCTTTAGACAGTTTCAGTTAGTTCCATATAATCAGCTTTAGCTCAAGGGACCAGCTTCTTAAACGCATGAAGCTACCTAAAAGAATACCAAAAAAAAGGAAATGATCTATCCTATGAGTTTTCTACATAACTATTGAGCTTCCATCAAAAATACACTGATAAAGCAAAAAAGCAGACTAAAGCGAGAATACCTTCTTTGCAAGTAGCTCTGTGGCATTTTACCAATTGAACATGTACGTATTCTGAAGCACTATGTCTTTACTTGATGCTTCTCGTCAACAATTATTTCATTTGATGGCCAAAATGATATGCATCTAGTCATAAGTAAAGCTGTTAGGTCTCCAAGATCTTAAACATCCCAAGAATTATGAGAGGGTACAATTCAGAGAAAAAGGGTTGATGTTTTCATACCAGCGTCTTTGGCTTGTGTCTACAGTATACTCTAAAAGACTGAACGTAGAGGCAATTCAACATTTCAAAGAGAAGGAAAAGAAGAAGAAAACTTGTTGCTCTACACGCTCTAATATCAAGACGCTTCTTTTAGTATTTATTACTATTATACTTCTTTTGTACAAAACTTTATATATGCGAAAGAACAAAAAGAGAGATGAAGAATATATATATTCATGCGATTAAAAAAGAACAAAACGAGTGAGGAGAGGAGAGGAGGATAAATTATTGGTTCCAATATTGCTGTTGACGAGTGGGTTGTGTTTGTTGTTGTTGAGGAGGCATCTGTTGGAATTGATGGTGTTGAGGATATTGGCCATAGGAGAACATTTGAGGCTGGCCAAAGTAGTTAGCAGCATAGGGCTGTTGTTGGGGTTGTTGATGATGTTGGGGCTGTTGAGGCTGTTGTTGAGGTGTAGCAGCAGCACCAGTGGCAGCACTAGATGTGTTAGCACCTGTAGAAGCAGCGCTTCTGGCGTTCAAGTCGTTGGCAGACTTAGATTGAGCTTGTTGCTGTTGAGGTTGTTGTTGGAGGTTGCCCAAGAAACTTTGCAATTGAGGTTGACTGTACATGCTCTTTTGATAGTCATTCAATCCCATACCCAAATCGTCGTATTGGTGGCTGCTGTAGAGTTGAGAAGGTTGACCATATGGAGAGGCAGCACTTCCATAAGGAGAAGCAGCGCTAGCTCCGGTAGTAGTTGAAGGCTTACCAGCAGCTTGGGGTTGAACTTGTTGCTGAGTTTGTTGTTGTTGTTGCTGTTGGTACATGCTAGGGTACATACTCTTGTTCATGAAAGGCTGACCATAAGCAGATTGTTGATAAGCATTGAATTGGTTAGGCATGTAGTAGTATTGGTAATAAGGGAGGTTTGTAGGGTACATCTGTTGAGGCATGTTAGCACCTTGGCTGCTTTGGCCATGAAGGCCATCTTGGCTGTACTTGTCGCGACTTTGATAGACACTGGCAGAAGTCACAGAGGGAGAGTGACTAAAGACAGTGGGATCGTAATAGCCCTATAGCAAAAGAGAGAGGTAAGTCATTGAAACATTAGAATAAGAACTCAGTCGATATCCTTTTTTCACACCTGCAAATGCATAAACCCTTCCTTTTTTTTTTCAAGAAAAAAATATGTTTGACACACACTTGCACATCATATCTTCTTTTTGAAGTATGCACCACTCTTTTGAACCCAAAACTATTTCTAGTTTGCCCAGAGCTATCCATTACTTACCATAGCAGCAGCTCTTTGTGCTTCGGAACCATAAATACCATAATCAGGTAAGTTACCCATAGGGTTCATGCCAAAACCAGCAACACCGGTAGGTGGTTGGTTAGGCAAGTAAGAGCTGTAAGCAGAGGTGAGGTGATCCATACCAAACTGCTGTTGAGGAACTTGTTGGGGAGCTTGCTGATGTTGAGGAACTTGTTGAGGTTGTTGCTGCTGTTGAGGTTGTTGCTGCTGTTGAGGTTGTTGAGGTTGTTGAGGTTGAGGCTGTTGTTGTTGATGAGGTTGTTGTTGTTGTTGCTGTTGTTGCTGTTGTTGCTGTTGTTGCTGTTGTTGCTGTTGTTGCTGTTGTTGCTGTTGTTGAGGAAGGTTAGTTTGACTGGTGTAAGAAGATTCTTGTTGCTTGAGGTAGCTACCAGAGGATTGAGCGAAGGTGTCGTTGGAAGCAGTAACAGAAGTAGCAGTAGGTGCGGGAGCAGCATCAGTGTTGACGGGAGAAGAGGAGTTAGGAGCGACAGAGGTGGTAGCAGGGATGTCGCTAGTAGGAATGTTGTTAATAGCAGAAGTGTCAGCATTGGCAGTTTGTGCAACAGGTTCCTCAGTAGCAACAGGAGTGACCTCTTTAGTACTACATAAGGTAAATATGTGTCAGTACCACATGTTCTTTTTAATTCCCCTTTCTTACCTTTCTTCGCTGGTAGCGTTTTCATCATCTACATTCAATGAACCGAACTTGACATCTAAAGAAGAGATAGCCGCAGAAGAAGGCAGAACGACAGGTTCTTCTTGGTTGTGAAGACGGTTGTTGTTTGCGCCAGCGCTAATTTCTGTATGCTTTTCTTCTTCCTTGGTCTCTTGTTCTTCTTCGAAAGGTGTCTCATCTACCTTAGCATGAGATTCAGCAGCAACAGGCTTTGATTCGTGAACAGGGGTAGACCATTCATCTACTGTTGGCTCATTCCAGCCATCAGTGGTTTCTGTTGCGTTCCAGTCATTACCAGTAGACGTGTTGGATGAATCCCATTCGTTAGTAAAGGTGTTGTTGTTGCTGTTGTCAATATGGTCGGCATTGTCGTTAGTGGTATTAGTGGGTGCAGGTTCTTCAGGTTTAGGCTTTGATCTGTTTTTTTTAAGGAGCAAGAAAATTAATTTTTTGTTCACCCTTGTCAGAATTTTTTGTATTTCTCTAAAACACGTATTGAATACTTACTTGAGGAGACTTGCCCAAGTCTTTGGTTGATCTTCACTTGATTCGTCATAGGTAGCAGGCTTAGTAGTAGTTGAGTTAGAAGAGATAGGAGCCCATTCGTCATTTACAGGGTTATCATTAGGGGCGCTCCATCCTTCGTTTGTATTAAAGGCATTTTCGTCTGGTAGTTGTTGCTTTGAAGAGGCAATGGATGCCCAAGAGCCAGAAGAAGCCTCGTTATGGCTAGATTTTGGTTGGCTATCCCAGGATGCATTGGTTTGAAAGGAATTTTGTGTCTTAGGTGTGCGTGTGCGTGTATTGGGTGCTGTTTTAAAAAAAATTGGAAAGCATATAAGTTAATGACGTGTCTTTTTTTTCTCCTCTTTCTTGTCAATGTTCTTCTGTTACCTTTGCCGCCTCGATTGCCTCGGTCGTTATTATATGTTCTGACTTGTTGTGTAGGTTTAGGCTCACGGTATGGTGTTATGGTACTTTGTTGTTGATGTAAAGAAACTCCCCCTGTGGTTGCAGCCTTTGCTTTTTGTGCTTCTTTTTTAGATTTCTTGGTCTTTACTTCACCCCATTGGTTAGCATGGCCTTAGTAAGGCAGATACATGTTAAAATGGATACAGAAGTCAATGGATGTTTTTGCTTTTACCTTCACTAATTCGGTCTATGGTTAAATCTAGATCACCATTAGCCTCTTCCAAAACGAACAAGAGGTCGTCGTCTGACCAGTCAGAAAATAGAACTTTGAGTGTGGGTAGTTTTGCAGAGTGTTTTGACCTGAGCTTTTTAATGTCATTCTGTTCAGAAGTAGAACTTTTAGACCTTGTTGTATGTGTTGAACGTGTTTCGTGTGAAGTCATATTTTTTAATTATTTTTCTCAAAAAAGTTCTGTTTATGTACGTGTCAGTTCGATGCAAAGAATCGAAAAGCTTCTCATTTCTGTTTAGTTCTGGCTATATCTACTTGCCTCTCGTATATGCCAATATCAAAAACAACTCGCAAGAGTTTTGTATATCAGAGATTTTTTTAAGAAGGAAAGGAAAAGAAAAGAGAAAAGGAAAAAAGAAGGGAAAAGGGAAAATAAGTTGTGTCTTTTCAGCTGAGCTTCAAGTTTGCTAATTTTACCATGATATGAGACCCATTCATTAGTCTGCTTTCTTTTTAAGCCAATACGCTGCTAACCCACTTCCCGTTTTGTTTTTTTTACTTTACATTTGCCTGCATGTCATGTGTGCACACATGGGTTACCACTGACTGACCATTATCTAGTGATGCAAACAACAACAACAAAAAAAAATGCTGCACACGGTGATGCTATTTTTCGTCTCCGATTAAGCAAAGAACCAATCTGAATGTATAGCTGTTGTGACCAATTTAGGATGTTCTAATTAACCTATACAATAATGACAAAAAACCAAACGCGTCTGCTTTTATTTGTTTGCTTTCATGCACTTTTTCGTCTTATATGACTGGATTGCCACCTAGAATACTGTTTGATTTGATAGAAGAAAGAGAGAGGCTTGACTATAGCTACATCCAAGGCAAAAGGAAGGCAAGGCTTATAATGGATCATGGCTGTTGTTCTCCTTTTGAGACTAATGAGGAACAAATCAAATTTCAGTAAAATGGTTGTATTTCAGCTCTCGAATGGATTATATTGTACTCCATGCCTAAATTAATTAAGCCCATAATGATGTATTTGGCAATAACTATTAAAATGCATCCTATCAGGGAAAACAAGGAGTGAGCACAGCCTATACCGATAATTAAGAAGAACAAAGAAGAAAAAGACAGGCGAAATTTAAGGAGAAAGCACAAGGAAAAGAAAACGAGTAACTATAGCCTGAAAGGAAAGAGGTAGAAACATTTGCCTAAAAAGCTATATACTAAATCTTTTGACTTCAGCACAAATGGAATCACTTTGTTCCAAATGTTGACAATTTTGATCCAAATGTCGAGCGATGTTTTTTTTTGGAACATGACAACTTTTTCCCTTACAATAAAACGCAATATTCCAAAAGTTTGCATTGTTGTACTACAAAATTTGTAGTTGTCATATTGATTTGTCATTCTATTTTTAGACAATTATGGAAGCATAGCACATTGTTTTCAACAAAAGTTATCAATTTAGTTCATGATTTCTACAGCACAAAAAAAGAAAAGAAAAGCAATGCAACAAAGCCAATCACATCTTCAACTAACACCCGTCTTCAAAACAAGAGCTGTGTTTGCCTTCTGTATTATTTGAATTTAGATTGATGAAAGAAGGGCTTATTGTGTATTTGTATGCTTGCACTATATCAAGTTCTATCTCGTAGTACTAAGGTGGCCGATCAATTTGCGAATGTTCCATTTCAATGCATAAAAGTCATACTCATCATCAATACCACTGCAATCTTTTGTTTGAGAGTGTACTCCAAGATTTAGTAAACAAGATGAAACAAAGAGAGGGAAGAGAAATGTAAATGAATAAGTAAACTTTTGTTGTCATACCTAACAAAATTGTTATATGATTAATCTGTACTAGCCCAAATACAAGTACTTGTTATTGATAGACGATCAAAATGTGTTCCCTAACTCAATTTAACATAAGCTCCCTTGGTTTCTTTAGTAGTCACCTGTGATGACCTCAATGAATTCCTTTTTCTTTATGTCATATACCTAACTTGTTGAGAATTCATTCCCGCTGCATGCATAATCAAACAAAGAACCAAAATATGCTTGTATACAGCAAAAGCCATATTCATTCAAAGATGGAACAATCAGTATTATAACCAATCAAAGTGTCAATATATTAGTGAGATTGACTTTTTGTTTGTAAACTTTTTTGTCGCTTCTTTTTTCTTCGGCTATCATCAGAATCGTTTCTCGGCTGAATGGCGTCACTGTAGATGTTTGCCACAATATAACAGTATTACAACTGTCGCTTTATTTAAAAGTGTGCATATTCTTGAAAAATACACTCTTATATTGAGCATACTCTTAAATCGAATGGTATTTTAACGCTTGAAGCGATTTTAAGTTGATGGATTGCACTCTTATATTAAGCATACTCTTAAATCATACACTCTTAAATCGAGCGACTATTGTATGTTTTCATCACTGTATCATACGGCGTTTATGAATAGACTTTATGGGACAAAATACAATTATACAATAGTCGCTAAATTTAAGAGTGTTTGGTTAAAGAACATGCTCAATTCAAAAGTTCGATTCTTTGTAACAAACACAGTTTTGAACACTGAAACACCCTTCGGTATAAAGGTATGCTTGACATAAGATGACAAGTCTCAGGAATATCAGCGCTCTTAATTAAAGCGACTAATGTACCTAGATTCAGCGATACTGCACTTCCCATACCTGAATCACTCAATTGGTTGCCTAACTGCAAGAACAACGGCAAGCACATAAAAGGTATTCAATCGGGTTTATGACAAGCGGCTGTTGTTTGCATTACCCTTATGATTGTCGCATTCTTTTTAAATAAAATATAGAGATCGAACTGTTTGAAGAAAAAAGAGATGTCGCATCGTCACAGAATAAACATTAGGCTCTTTGCAAACAACAAACTTGAGCATTGACATCACTTGCAAAAATAGTAAGATTCTCTTTTCCTGTTTCAATAGAACATGGTGCTGTATATCTTTTGGGTTTCGATCTAGAGATATTCAGGACCAAAGAACACTCTCTTCCTTACAGACTCTCTCATAATCATGATGTTAATAAAAAAAAAAGAAATAGTTTATTTTATTTATTTAAATGACTAATATGTTTATCCCTCGAAGCACCATTCGTATTGCTTAGCTAAGGCTTTCTTCTTTAACCGTAATTTGGAAACATCTCCAAATTGTCTCACTCGTTGTCGAAGTGCTAACCAAACAACATGAACATCATCATTTGTTGACTTGTAAGTAGTTATCATCTTGCGCACACTAGCTAGGTTTTCAGAACGCAGCTGTTTAAGATGTAAGATGCGTTCTTTTCGACGCCACATGCCTCTACCGAGCACTACAGCGTCAAATAAGCGCCATCGTCCTAAAAGATCTTTGAAGTTGTCGTAACGTTCATCAATCGAAGTGACATGGTACCAGACAAAAACACCCAATGTAGCTAACGCAACGAAGAAACCCATCATAGTACCATCAAACAAACTATACCAAGCCCATAAGAAGGTGATTAAATAGATCACAGGCACAAGCAGCATGCCAAAGAATATCTTGTTCTGTGCTCTGACTTCTTCATAAATTTCAAAATGGCCAGCTAAATAACCTGCTACATAGAGAGGCATATGAGCTACCAATCCCGGCAAAAACAAGGGTAAATCAATCAAACTGGCTGCTGTGCGTTTCAGTAGCTGCACTGTGGTGGTGATAGCTGTGATTTCTTTTTCGTTGTATTTAGCAATTTGAGAATCTTTTAGTGACAGTGACTCTAATTCAAGCTTGTAAGCAATCAGACTCTTTTGTAATCTAGCGATTTCGATGTCCTTTTCTGCAAGTGCGTTCATAGCATTGATCAAGCTAAGCAAATGATCATGTCAATTGTGTCATCCAAATGCATATATAGTTCATTCTCTAACCTTTGTGTGACTGGAATATAATCTTTCATTGTGCCGTGCTCACCTGGGAATAACAGCCATCTTGCCATATCAGCCGAATGCTTACTATCCCAATCAGGTGAGTTGACTGTGATTTTTTCTATGGCTTCTTCGGTCAATTTGGTCAACTGCTTGGCTGCCTTTTTAGGGTCTTCTAGATATAACGATAGAAGAGGTTCGACAGTAATAGGTTTGCCGTATCTAATGTCGTTTAAAATGAGTAAGGAGGAATCTAGATCAAAGAAGAAAAAAGAATGGCTTTGCATATATGCCAGCAAAAGAGTGATGACTTACTTTACAATCACAGCACTTCTGTATTTCGATTTTTCAGGATACACGATTCCGACAGGTAAAATAGGTGCTGGCATATTCAGATTCTGCTCTTGATTGATCTTGGCATATTCCAAAGCAGCCTAGCATTACATATAGTTTGCATGAATGTGAGCTATATACTCTCATTACCACAAGTCAGTAAACTTACAAAACTAGTGCCATCCTTAAAGGCACCAAGTCGAGGTAAAGTGTGGCTAGTACCCTCAGGAAATACAGCAACAGCCTCACCTAATTTGAGAACCTCAAAGGTGGCAGCATATAGCTTAGCATTGTTTTTTGTTGTTCTATCAACAGGTACAACACCACAATCGTTCAAGAAAGCCGCGGCATAAGGGTTCTTAAACATACTATCTTTGGCCCAATAATGAAGTCGGCGTTGTCTAGGGAAAGTGACAGAAAGCACAGCTGGGTCCACAATCATGTTATGGTGAGTGGCAGCACTAGATAGAGTAAATATGAATAAAGACAAGAAGAAGGCATTCATTTACATTGTAATTAAAGAACATACACAATAAGTGGTCGTGAGTCTGAAGGCACATTCTCGACGTCTTCGAGCTTAATATCACTGAAGAAAGACCAAAGAGCACTTCTAGATACTTGACACACAACTTCGTGGTAAAACCCAAAAGGCATTTTTTTTGTTTATTTATATGACTATAATTAAGAAAAAAAAAAAGAAAAGAAAAAAAAAGTAAAATAAACAAAACAAGCTCGAAAAAAATTAAGAAACGTGTGTCAGCCAATCAAACCATGTCTGTCTTTATCATCATGTAAGATGAAATCCCTGTGTACAAAATAAATTTAGGTTTAAAAAAAAAGGGAAATAAAAAGAAACTCCTTCTATTCTTTTAGAGAAACGAAATAAGCATGTTGACTCACTAATTTCAATTCAATGGCTGACTTGGACGGATAATGACAAGTGCCTTACTGCCTAATTATCAGTTTTTCTCATGTTCTTTCTGAAAAAAGAAAAAGATTGAATGCAATTCGGAAACCAGATAAACTATACAAGGATTTTAATATTGTTTGAATAAAGCTTATTTTTTGAAAATAGCGTATAGAGCAACACTTGGGATTCTAACCAGTTACTACACAAACATAAACTCTTGTAGATAAAAAAAAAAGCAAATACTGTATGCATGTATTTTTTCTCTCTTTGATACACAAACAGAAAGAGCGGAGTAATCACTTGACATATTGAGCCAGCAACTCTTAAACTATTAGCAGTTGTAAATTTTACTTTTGTTGTTTTTAAGATTTGAGAAGAAGCTTCTATGGAAATGAACTCAACAAGCTTTGCAATCGTGACTCTAACCACAAGTAGTTTCTTATCCTATGATTCTAGTTACTTCAAGTAAGATTCTTGTATTTGCAAATACTATTCGAGATACAAAGCGATTCAAATTGAGCAACTGTAATAAACAACATTCCTAATACGTACATCATTAAATCCATGTCAAATATCTAAGGACAAAAGGTTTGAGTAAGAGAGAAACAACTGCCTATCCCATTGGTTACTTTGTTCCAGGTGGTTTTATTTAACCATCACAAGCTTGTGTTTTAATTTGCTGAGTGCAGTCAAAAATCTCATTTTACGTCATTAGATTTAGGGTATCCAAAACAGTAAAAATGCTACAATCTCACTAAAGGAAACTTGCTATTTTCCTGTCAAAAGCTCTGGGTATCATAAAAGCAAAACAGTCTAAAAAAAAAGAAGACACTCTCTCATGCTGGGCAGTAGAGCGTACAACTCTATGTTAGCCGGAACAACCTCTCTCTTTCTCTTCCCTATGCCCTTTTCATACTAGCACACACACACACACACACACACACACACTACAATCATTAAACTTTGTTTATATTCTTCTTTTTTTCTTTTATTGTTACGTAGTCATAACAATTTAAAGAGCAAGAGGTGCATGTAGGCACTGGACTTAGTTGGCCTTTCTACGGAAAGAACAACCTACAAAAAAAACAAGAGCCATAAGTACTCTAATACGAACAATCCTATCATCCAAACTTTACCTTCAGTCAAACGAGCGCGACCACCAGTGGGTTGACACAAGACAGTACCACAAGAAGAACAGAGGACGACAGTTTGAGCGTGGCTGAAAACAGTGCTGATGTTCAAACAACCAGGGCACTTAACATCCATGAAGTAGGAGTTGGGAGATTGCACGAGTCTCTTGAGCTTGTGAGAACGCTTTTCGTGTTCGACAGAGGGGTTAAGAAGATCGATGGCCAACTATTTTAGAAATGAGTTTTGTTAGCTGCTGAACACTTGAAAACAAGAGATCTGTCATGTATTCGTTTGTTAGACCACATGTGCACCAATAGACATAAAAGTTGTCAATAAGAGCAATGTGTATACGCTGAGTACTGTCTAACTGAGCCAATACATAGAAAGCTGCTTCTCTTGAAGAAAAGTGAACATAATAATGGAAGTTGAACAGATGTAACATTCAAAAGCATCGAGATCTTTTGCTGAGGATGGAGAACAAACTGATTGTATTTCATCCATCCGTTCAGATACGCAATCCATCCATTCAAATCCAATATGTTGGTTCACTAGTCTTAAGGCAGAGCAGATGGATAGTAGGGGAGGATGTTGGTTGATGTTACATACGGTCATATTGCTCGGTGAAAAGGGAGGATTCTAATTGTTTGTCATTTGCCTATATGTTTTGATGCACTCTGGCTGTAGTTTCAATTGGTCCGGCATCCTTCTTTCTCGCTATATTATTTTATTCTCCGAAGCGCTTTGAAATATTGGGATTTGTTTCGGATTGGATTTGGAGATAGAATTTAACTAGTCTGTAATATATTTAAGATAATATATATAGTAAAAAGCTTTATTGGATAAGTATATGATATGATATTGATATTGTAAAAAAAAATGGCTTACTTTTTCTAATTCTCGAGTTATGTTTGAGACAAAATCCGAAGAAAGAACAAAGTAATAAAATAAAGGATAAATATATAAAGGATTGTACTATAGGTGTAACAGATACACAAGAAGACAGAGAAGTAACCAGAAAAGAAAAGGGCAAATCGATGATTCCCTAAATACACACCATTTTACCACCTTTCAGTCATCCCCCTCTTAAGCCTTGAATATATTTAATGCTTGATTCTTTCTTGCATTAAATTTCTTCAAATGGTTGCCATTGACTGCTCTCTTAATCTTTTGACCTTGATGATTCATCAAGATATATGTATTGTTGTGAAATTTGCCTAGGATTACATATACGTGGTCTTGGTAGTTTGCATCCAGCTTATTCTTCTTGATTGCTTTGGTCCTAATAACTTGATCACCAATTTCTAATTTGGTCTTCGCTGCTTCTTTCCTTTCTTGACGAGCAAAATACGCTTCTTCATCACCCAGTCTCTTGTCCAACAATAAGTACAGTCTTTCTATACCTAGTTTTCTACCAAGTGTTTGCAATGGATCGTTATCTGTTGACCTAGGCGGTACTCCATATAGGGCTTCGAAGGGTGATATACCAAATGTCTTGTGAACTTTCGTTCGATAGGCGTACAATATGACCGGCAGGTATGTGTCCCAATTCTTAGGATTATTTTCCACCATTTTCCTGATACCTCGGACCAAGACCCCGTTCAAATGTTCTACTTTTCCGTTTGTTTGTGGATGATATGGTGCTGCGAACTGGTGAGTTGTGTTGACGAACTGGACGAATTTTTCTACTTCTTCGCTTGTAAAGTGGGTGCCGTTATCGGATAATAACTTTGCACTGGGACCAAAGTTACAGAAGATGTCTTCGTACAAGAACTTCACCGTAGTATCAGAATCGGCTCTTCTTACTGCCTTGGCGATAGGCCAACCGGTATAGTATTCCACTGCGGTAATGATATACTTGTTTTTTCTGTCACTGGTGGGAAATGGCCCCACATAATCTATGGCAAACCTTTCAAATAGGTTCTTAATTGGAACGATCCCTTTTGATTCTAATTTGTTGGGCAAATAAGAATGAATTTGACATTCTTCGCAAGTCTTGACGTATTCTTTTACTGTCTGGTAAGCTTCCGGCCACCAATATTGGCTGTACAGACGTTGCCAGGTTGCTTCCTGACCAAAATGGCCATGTCCATCGTGCACTTCTTTCAATATCTTCTCCCTTTCTTCATAGGTGGGCACCTTCACGTATCTATCACCAACTTTGCGTAACAACGACTTTTCTTTTCCTAATCTAAACCTGGAGAGATTTCGATGTTTCTTGTCACCAGTATTTTCTCCATTTGCTTCTTTTTGTAATGCCTCATGTATTTGTGCTAAGTGAGTCTCATATCTTTCTTCTACTCTTTCAATCAACCAAGAATTGTATAGATGGTAGTCGGGTGATTCTTCATCTCCTTCTTCTAGTTTCATAGGCGGGTAACGTGACATAACGTCAGCAGCGATGTTCCTCTTCCCAGGCAAGTGCTGTACTTGGTATTTGAATTCTTGTACTGCTACTATCCATCGTTGCAGACGGCTACCCGGATTTGATTTTGTAAACAAATATTTTACTGCGGTGCTGTCTGTAAGGATAACCAGCTCTTTATCCAACACATATCTTCTCAACCTGGACAACGCAAACACCAATGATAGACACTCCTTTTCAACCGTAGGGTAATTGGATTCTGTAGGGGTCAACTTTCGTGAGAGGAAACAGACGGGTCTGTCTTCCATTATTTCTTGATCCCATTGCACCAGCACGGCTCCTATACCTAGATCACTAGCATCACAATATAACTTGTATTGTGCCTTAGGATTTGGATACTTCAATTGTGTTGCATTACCAATAGCATTCTTAACTTCTTCAAAGGCTTCCTGGTGTTTTCGTTCCCATACAAACTTTGCGGCTTTCTTTAGAAGATCGTTCAAGGGACTAATTATATCGCTGAAACAATTGATATGGCGTCGATAAAAACCTGCTAAGGCGGAGAAGGCTCTAATGTCTGTTTTGTTTCTGGGCACAGGGAAGGCTATGACTTTATCTATATTTGCTTGACACGGCGCGATTCCTTGACTGGATATAGAGAACCCAAGGACTTCGACCTCCTTGTTTGCAAATTGAGCTTTGGATGGTTTTACTGTCATATTCACTTCTGCTAATCTTTTTAACACCATAGCAATATGCTGTAAATGTTCGTCAAATGTCTTCGAGTATATAGTTATATCATCGATATACGTCGTAACGAATTGATCAATAAAGTCTTGCATCGCCAGATAAATGGCCCTAGAGAAGCAAGCAGGTCCATTCACAATCCCAAAAGGCATGACTTTGTAAGAATAACAACCCCACGGTGTAGTCATAGTCAGTTTGTGTATGCTGTCATCTTCAACTTGGATTTGGTTGAACCCTTTCAGAAGGTCTATTGTTGTGAAATATTTTGCACCTGCATATGACTCCATTAGGTGCGTTATAGATGGCAGAGGCCATGGATCCCTTTTCGTGATCGCATTCAATTCTTGGAACTGTACTACGAGTCTCCTTTCTTTCGTGTTCTTTTTTCCAACATACATGACAGGGAAAGCCCATCCGAAAGAATTTTTGCCTTCCTTGTTTGGGAGATGCATTGTAGGGACAATTTGACCGGTCTTCAACATTTTGTCAAGTTCCATTTTCAAGTCTTCTAGCTCGGAGTGCGACATGTATTTATTCGGTTTCTTGAGTATTGGTTGGTGGTCTCCTGTTTCGATGTGCAATTTTACTAGATGGGTTTGTTTAAGATCATTATAATCTATTCCAAATACCACTAGGTAGTCCTTGAGTATGTTCAATAATTGATGCTTCTGATTCTCGTCCAATTCAATACATTCTCCTATTTTTGTCTCCAATACTTGTGTTTTCACTTCATCTGATGTGGGTTCAGTTGGATCCAATGGAACAATTGCCTGGTCATTATATCTTTCATTAGCCATAGTGTAGTATGTTTCACCCTCATCTTTACAAGGAATAACAAGGTAACTTTCGTAATAGGAGTCATATGTATCGTCCTCAGTAGATCCGTCTTCATCCGAAGTGTAGTCTTTTTCACTCTCAGAGGACGAAAGTTCTCCTTGATTCAACCTTTGCTTCCTGAGTATGTGTGTATCGAATGCAACTTCTAATGGGACCAGTCCATTATCTGTTCTTATGGAGAAGTGAGATGTGGAATAATCAGCTGCGATACCTAACAGCTTCATGCAATCACTACCCAATAGCAGATCATACGGCGGGTTCTTGAAGACAACGAAAGACATTTTAACCAATACACCTTGGACTGATACTAGCAATTCCTTTACTTCACCAATCGGTCTGACTAAGTTGCCATCTGCCATACGACTTCCAGCAGTGGAATCACCATTCGTAATAGGTACATTAAGGTCCTCGGCGAGACTTCGACTCATAATAGAGCAGTGAGATCCCGCGTCAAGAATGGCATCAACTAGCATTTCGCCACCCACGATTGCTTCCACACGAGGAGCCCCGGTACCATTATTGATGTTATTAGCAAATTGACGAATAGTGTTGCCTCTTTCTACTCTATACACTTCAACAATTTCTTTATTTGAGATGCTTTTGGTTTTGGGAGATTTTCGAGTCTTCTTAGTCTTCCTCAATATAGCTGTTCTTACTCCTGGGATCTTCATCAGTTCATCTAAGGAACTTGTATACCTCTTGGAATGCAAGATCTCGTTGATGTCTATTCCTTGCACAAGGTCCTTGGAATCATTGGTTTTGGGAGTTTTTACCATATCCGGAGTGTTTTTCCCTTGTGTTTCTGGAGTTACTTTGCCCGGTGTAACCTGTTTCTTCTTTAAGTGAGGTGGGATGGTGTCATGAACCTTATTTCTCTTTCCACTTCGAGATACTCGTACATCCCTTTCAGAACTACTCTCGTGTTTTCTTTTCTCCACAGCATAGGTTTCAGTATAGTTTGTAGAAGGTTCTTCTTTATTAGCTTTCATAACTAGGAAGGAACTTGAAGTGGGCCTTTTCTCATACTTTGGGCAATTCCAAAACAAATGCTCTCCTAACTGTCCTTGACAAAGTTTACAACTCTTCCTACAGTTATTGGCTACATGTCCTGACTCTTGGCAGTTGTAACAAGTATTTTTAGAGGGTACTTGATTCCTTTCGACCAGAAGTGTGAGACGTTGAAGAGATTCAGTAAGATCCTCGACTTTCTTTTCTATATCCTTGTGTTTCTTTTCGGGATAGTTTTCTTGCTTCTTTGTGGCCTTGTCCTTCATGAACACATTGTCCTCCTTGAGTTGGACTTCTGCCGTGACACCTTTCACAACATGTTTAGTCAGCATTACTTCTTCGGCATCATCGCACTCTCTAAGAGCTATCTTTTGTGCTTCGATCAAATCCTTTGGGACATGCTGTTTGACAATGATTTTTAAATAGTGAGGCTTCAACCCATCTACATATGTATCTTTGAGAACCTTGGTGTTGATGGAACCCCAGCCTTCATTCTTGCTTCTCGCCTTGTCATAACTAGCTACCATTTGGTCAAATCTATTATTATAGTCTTTGATAGATTCATTTTCCAGACGGCCTGCAGACAGTATCTTCCCCAAGAGTGTATTCATATTGACTTTAGGTGCTTGAAACCTTTCGGTTAACTTGGTCTTAAACTGATTCCAATCAGAGAATTCGTGTTGGTAATACCAGCTTGAGATTAAGGTTGATGCAAGATAACCAGTGACTAAGCTCAGTTTTTGCTCATCGTCCATTTTGATGACATTCATATTAGCTTCAAATGTCTTTAACCACTGGGCAGGGTCCATTTTCTCGTTGAACTCTGGAATGCGAATCACACCAGCAGCTAGCATGTTCACTTGCGCCATGTTACTTTCTTTACTTGATGATGTTCTCTTATTTAGAAAAACTATTGAAATATTGGGATTTGTTTCGGATTGGATTTGGAGATAGAATTTAACTAGTCTGTAATATATTTAAGATAATATATATAGTAAAAAGCTTTATTGGATAAGTATATGATATGATATTGATATTGTAAAAAAAAATGGCTTACTTTTTCTAATTCTCGAGTTATGTTTGAGACAAAATCCGAAGAAAGAACAAAGTAATAAAATAAAGGATAAATATATAAAGGATTGTACTATAGGTGTAACAGATACACAAGAAGACAGAGAAGTAACCAGAAAAGAAAAGGGCAAATCGATGATTCCCTAAATACACACCATTTTACCACCTTTCAGCTTGTTACTTGGCGGGGCTGCTGTGTCTGGTGGACTACTCCGTTAAAAATAAGCAATACGATTGGACGATTTTAGCCAATAAGAGTTGCTATTACCAGCGCTCATTTAAGTTTTTACACAAAGTCTATTGATGGGTAGGCTCATAAAGAACATTACTGAACTCTCTCTTTCTCTTCTACCAAAGAGACTCATCAAGAAAATTCCAGCGATTGCAGGCTTGTTCAGCTACAAATAAGAAACAAAAGTGAGTCAGACAATTAAGCTAATGGAGTAAGCTTTGTCTCAGAAACGAAGCCAGTAACGTCCTGCAATCCTTACAAGAGCTGTATTTCGCTTAAGGAGCATTACTAGAAGGGTCAATGAAAGACATGCTTTTGAGTAACATCATTCTGGCTGAACGTTTAGAGGACCTTCTGACTTGCCTGATAGAATGAAGGAAGTCCTTTTGAAAACGAAAAAGTGCTCCCCTTTATGAAATCAAGTTTGTAATATTGTTTTTTTGGGTAAAAATCATCAGCAATATGCATTTTAAGGCATATGAAATGAGTGTCGAGAGTCTCTCTATATATCTTTATGAAATGACTTGCCTCCTGCTATAAACAAAAGGAAGTTTGTTTCTGTTTGGGAAGGGAGATCACAAGAAGTATCAAGATCAAACTTGGTTGTTAACCTTTGTATATATAAATCAAGCATTTGATACCATTGTTCTTTCAGAAGCTTCGCTTTCTCTGAAGAAAGAAAATTGTCCGCCTTAGAAGACTTCTTGCTATTATTTCCCCAGCAATGGATTTGATGATTTCTTTTTTAGTGAATAACGTTCACTCCACATGCAAAACGGTCTAAAGTGTACAACTTGATACCAAACAAGTAGTCTAATATTTTTAAAATAAAAGCATACTATACTCATATAAAAGAGATCTTTTCATGTATGTTGGCTATCTTTAGAAAGGATTAATAAACTGTATTGATTGCTGTAACACAGATATAGCTAGGAGCAATTCTTCTCTTGCAGCTTTTTTCCCTGTCTATCTTTCTCTTACTGTATTGTGTACAAAAATTGCGTTACTGTAAATAACTATATTGTTCAATCAGGCTCTATCTCAAACAATGGCTCATTGTCCTTTCCTACTGTCAGCCGTTTCGAGCGGCTAAAGCTGCCTTTGAGGGCCAGCATGATGAGTCTGATTGAATAGATGTGTAATTTATCTTTTTTTTTAAGAACGAGCTGAAGGCAGTAAAAGATTGGTAATATCTGCTGAAGGTCACTTTGCGAAGTCTCTCCCTAAGCCTCTGAAGATCAAATCTAGCAAAGGCAAAGAACCGATGAGATCCTCGTTAGAAGAATCAGCCATGGGCAAACAAGTATCTGAAGAAGCTGCTTTGCCACCATCTCCTGATGATTATTCCAGTGTTGAAGAAGTAGATATAATTGGAGAAGAAGATGCTTTGAGGGATAGTAGCCAAGATGCTAGTAGAAGGCATATATTTGAAATGAAGGGTCTGATAAAGAGCTTGTTATTTGCTAACTACGATCTCACTCGTGAATCCTTGATGGATAAACATGCTGATCTTGCAGAGCATGAGATTGATGTATGCTTACTTATTGTCACAAGGCTCAAACCATATATTCCGTCAAAGGCAAACTATGAATCTATTGGTCACCAGTTTCCATTTATTATCCTTACAAATGATCTTCTCCGCTGTGCCGGTTATGCTAGATTTAATCGCAACATGTGTCCTATGCCTTCTGCCAGCCTAAAAGCTTTCCGAATGAATGCAGAACTTCTTTGCTCTTTGTATTGTAATCATGGTCAACAAAAACTAAGATTCTTTAAATATGATGGTACACCGCTTCAACGTGCAATTGATGTCTACAATCATAAGGATGCCGTGTTTAATTCATTTTTTGATATGGCAAGCATTCAAGCAGCATGCAAAAGAAATAAGTTAATATTCGCACACAACATCGCCATTCTCCCCGGCTTACCACATGTAAGGTTGTTAGGTACAAAGACGAACAAGCCCAAGGAGACAACAGCTTCTTTAAGAAAGCAGCCTTCCACTAGCAATATTCCAGAATCAACTTGACAGGAAATCCTGCCGCAGTCCGAAAAAGACAAGAATATTATCAAGGATGAAATTGCTGCCTTGGAAAAATCCCTTCTTCCAACCTTCTGCAACTCAAGCTCTACCAACCGAACCATCTAGACCACCCACTCCTTCCGAAGAAGCTGAAGCCGGTCTTTGTGGCTGCTTGCCAGATATCTTTAACATCATTCGCAACGCAATCAACAAACTCAGGGGTACTCAATCTGGTCAGCAGGAACTGCCAGTGGCTATACATACCGAGCTACAGAAGAAAGCCTTAGATGACATTCAAAAGGAATTATCTCAGCTCATAAATTTGCTAAAAGAAAAAAGATACAACAGTTATTTAGCTGTTGAAGAATGCAAGCGTGAGTTGTCTGATCAAAGATTTAACCTGTATATTCGACGTAGAGCTCTTGCCATGCCTAAAAAAGACAAGGGAAAGCAAAAGGCTGAAAAGACTTTGAAACGTATCCAAAAAACTGGTGTTAACGAACGAGGTGATATATTCAAGTCTGAAGATGCAAAACTCGATCTAGATCCTCTACAAGCCTCCCAAGATTTCGTTTTCTCTGGCACGGACAATGGCATTGTAAAAATGTCAGAATCAGTACCTGTTTCGCTTGAACGATATGTCTACCACTTGAAACTTCACAACCGTTTCGCTGCTTTGATGGAACAAACTGAACCTGAGTTCCAACCATTGCCTGAAGCAAAGACAGTCTCGGCTGAAGATGTTGATTTTGCAAGTAGAAATTTCCATTACAGA
This sequence comes from Choanephora cucurbitarum, assembly GCA_025331435.1. Lineage (NCBI taxonomy): Eukaryota > Fungi > Mucoromycota > Mucoromycetes > Mucorales > Choanephoraceae > Choanephora > Choanephora cucurbitarum. Next base: position 61,391 of record JAIWNI010000101.1, on the reverse strand, counting down.
CATGAGTTGGCGTTGATGAAGAGAAACAGTCCGCAAGTTGCTGAAGCAGAAACAGCATTGTCACGCCAGAATTTCACTACTGTCAAGAATAAAGAAGATGTTTGGAATGCGTACAGGTGCTTGCAAGATAACAAGAATGTGGTGAGAAGCTTCTACCGGAATACCAAGATGAAGAAGGGTGATATGAGAAGAGAAATGTTTATGAAGAAGTCAAAAGATCGTGTTTGTGCTCGAGAACGTCTTTGGTTAAACCCTAAGGTAGAAGCAATCCAAGATCGAAAAGGCAAGCAGAAGGCAGGACTTCGGTCACCCCAAAAGCAGTTGACAATGATGATTGGTGATAGAGGTATAGGTGTTGGCTCCAGAATCAAACAACACTTACGCTATGGTGGTATTTGGAAACGGGATAATCATGCCTGTTATACAACAGCCAGCATCATTAACGAAAACAATACGTCGCAAACCTGTGTATATTGCTTCCAAAAAACTTCAACATCCAAAGCAGCTGATACCAGTGAAAGGCAAAACAGTATATAGAAACATGAAAGGCGCACTCCACTGCTTGAGCCTTGAACGCCCATCTGCTAGGAATGGTCGTGGGGTAAGTGGCCATGACAAACTGTCTACCTTTGTTATTGCTATTTCCGGAATTACAACTTTGCTGTTCCAACAAACTCTTCCCACATTCTCAAGAACCATCAGTCACTCCAACACTAATTTCAATCGCAAAACAGCATCCTTCTGTACAAGAAGCAGTATATTGGCTGCGCTCGAAGCGTGATTAGCAAGCAGTAAGTGTTACATAAACTTTATCTGTCTTACAGTACCAAATCTTCTCTCTCTCTCTTTTTCCCCAGACATGACAGTCTTGCCTGTTGCTTTTTTTTTGTCGCTAAGATTTATCTCTATATTCTAAACAGCCTAAAACGAGAAGGAGTGGGACGGGAAGATGCCAGCACTTGTCGCATAAGTGTATAGAATGATAATATAGCTGCAGATCATGTTGTCTTGTTGAGCCAAACAGGTCATGGCTACCTCTAACAGTTCAAGCACCGCTGCCTTATATGTGAAGATACTATTGGCTGAAAAGTGTTTAGAGCACTTAGGCAACCATAAGCACCAAGCACTCTTGTTTTTTTTAAGTACATGGAACACACTTCTGACAGAGAGAAGGATTTATCATTACTATACTCTCTTTAGTGTAGCAGTATACATATATAAGCTTTACATGTACATATGTAATTTAAAAGTCAAGCAAGTAATATAAAGTAATAGAAAAAGAGTCCTCATATACCTAAAGGTATTGTTCTTCAAGCATTTTTGAGTTCCGCGTATTAAATGCTCTCCTTTTATTTCGCTATTTTAACACCATTTTACCTTTCTTTTCTTCTTTCTTTTCTTCTTTCTCTTCTTCTATAAGATTTTAGATATGGTCAACTATAGACTAGCGACCATAGCTTTATGGGTAGCGGCCATAAGCCCTTTTACTCAAGCCCAGACCTATATGGGTAAAAGAGAGGCTGATCGAGATTATTACACTGTCCATGTTGACAGTAGAGATGGCGCACAACATCTGGCCAAGCGACTGAACGTACGCTATGAAGGCAACGTAGGCGAACTAGACTCATGGCATATGTTTAGCACTCCCAAGTTAGTCAAACGAGCCACACAAGAAAACGAAGAAGACAGAGTGTTGGTGGCGTTTGAACAGCTCAAGTCAACACTTTCTAAAAGAGACAACACTCATTGGCAAAATGCTCACTCACTTACAAAGCAGGTCTACAAGAAACGTACAAAGCGTGGACCCATTCCTGTTGATTACAAGATTGAACAAGCCAAAGAGAAACTATCAATTGATGATCCATGGTTTCCTAGGCAATGGCATTTGGTAAATTAATATTACTGTTTTCCACATGTTACACAAACTAAGCTATAAATGTTCTATTTAGATCAATCAGATAAATCCAGGTAACGACATCAATGTCACTGGTGTATGGGAACAAGGCATCACTGGAAAGGGAGTCAATGTGGTTATATTGGATGATGGTCTCGATTACAAGAGTAAAGATTTGGCAGACAATTTCGTAAGTTTGATCTATCCTGTATCAATATACTTTACTTATGCTCTTTCCCAAAAAAAAGTATGCAGAGGGTTCTTATGATTTTAATGATCATGAAAACTTACCTACACCTAAACTTTGGGATGATAGCCATGGTACTCGTTGTGCAGGTCAAATTGCTGCTGTCAAAAATGATGTATGTGGTGTAGGTATAGCTTATGATGCCAAAGTAGCTGGTGTACGTATTTTATCAGGCGAGCTATCTGATGCAGATGAAGCTCTTGCACTTAATTACAAGTATCAGAAGAACCATATATTTTCATGCTCATGGGGCCCGCCTGATAATGGTCAGACAATGGAAGCACCTAAGGGTATTTTGGCAGATGCATTTATGAATGGTATCAAAAAGGGAAGAGATGGAAAGGGATCCATCTATGTATTTGCTACAGGCAACGGTGGTATATCCGGTGATAACTGTAACTTTGATGGCTATACAAACAGTATCTATACGATCACTGTAGGTGCCATCGATTTCAGAGACCAGCACCCGCCTTACTCTGAAGCTTGCTCTGCTCAGTTAGTAGTAACCTATTCAAGTGGTGGAGGAAAATATATCGTAAGTCATGATGCTGTCCAATAGACGATCCCATTCTCTAATGCATGATATAGCACACAACTGATGTTGGTACAGATTCATGCTCTGATCGTCACGGTGGTACCTCTGCTGCTGCACCTAATGCAGCAGGCATTTTTGCCCTTGTGCTCTCTGTGCGACCTGATTTAAGTTGGCGGGATTTACAGCACCTTTGCGTACAGACGGCTGTACCAGTGAACCTGGACGACGATGATTGGAAGAAATTACCTTCAGGCAGACTTTACAATCACAAGTACGGTTATGGTAAATTGGATGCCTACGCTTTAGTAGAGGCTGCTAAAAAGTTTGAACTGGTCAATCAACAAACATGGCTTGAGTTACCAAGTCCAGTGAAGCGAAGATTCATTCCTGATTCAACTGACTTAAAGACGAGAAAGGCTTTGAAGAATATAGTGGTTGTAACTCAGGGTATGATTGAGGCGGCCGGCCTGCTTCGACTCGAACATATCACAGCCACAGTCAATATTCAACATCAACGACGTGGTAGTATCGTGATTGATCTTGAAAGTCCCAGTCATGTCAAATCTGAGCTGGCTACTCGTCGTGTTCTTGATTCAGATGAAACAGGCATGCATAACTGGAAGTTTATGTCTGTAAAGCATTGGTAAGTCATTCGGAAAAAAAAAGAAGAGAGAAAGAGAGATATTTACCAAATGTCAATAGGGAAGAAGATCCTGTTGGTAACTGGACGCTTAGTGTATATGATGTAGATAACCCAGAAACAACGGGTTATATGTTCAACTGGACCTTGACATTGTTTGGTGAAATGGATCCCAAATTCGAAGGCACACCTATCCACACAACTATCGGTTTCCACGAAGACAAAGAGCACGAAGTGCCTGTTATCAGTACAACAAAAGAAGCTGCTACAACTACCTTAACAGAGCATGTACCTGCAAGACCTACACGTGTTAAGCCTAGTAGTACTGCAGATCATCAAGACAACGTAGTCGATCAACAGAGTTCAACCCAATCAAGTACAGAGTCACCTACAGGAAAGGCTCAGATTGAGAATGAAAAAGAAGCCGAGAATATCAGCGATAAAGATCATGGCTATCTGACTATTGTCTATGGTGTAGTAGGATCAGCAGCTATTTTTGGTATAGCTGTAGGTCTCTTCTTCTACCAAAAGCATGGATTCTCAGGCAATGTCACTGCAGCAGATCGAAACGTTGGTCCTGGCGGCTATGAATTTGATGTATTGCAGCCCTTGACAGAATTGGACGAAGACGAGTTGGTAGATTCTGATAGAGACGAAGACGAAAGTGACAGGCTTGTTAGAAACCACTCGCATTAGATGCGCGTACCTGAGCCTATTTTGATATAATTATTATTGTTTGTACACATTTACTTTTGTCTTCAATTTTCTTTTTGGAAAAAAGAAAAAGCTTTATTCTTTATTTGCGTATGTCTTTTTTTTTTACATGTCTTGTATATTTATCAATCCACTGCCAAAATATTTATTGTTTTAATAAACACTTTTGATTGAATAGTTGCTATAACTAGTTTTGAGTGCGATAGAGAAATGCTCAATGGCAAGACATTACAGCTAGTCAAAGTGTTATTACACACAGTGACACAGGTACCTTCTTTAGATGGAACCTCAAGTATACATTAGCTTGGCTGATAACAACAACAAAAAAGAAGAGGAAACAGACGAGACCAGCAATCTTGATTGTGCTGTTCTAAATAAACTCAAAAGGGCGTGGATCGAGTAAGCTAACTGATAAAGTTCGAAATTAAGCTCAACACTTAAATCAGGCATTATTTTTCTGCTCTTTTCCTATTTAAACACAAGCATATAAATGGACTTTGTTCAGAGTACAGTTCAGCAAACTAACTTGGCCAGTCTTTTAGGATTGCATCTGGCAAGTAGTGATTAACCTGTGGTCTAACAAGAAAACTAACATGAGCGGCTACAGGGTTTGTCTCTTTTAGGTGCTGTTGCATCTAATCCTACCTACAACATTCCCATCTTCTTCTTTGGCATCTGGGCATACAACAACCGCGACTCAACCACACCTCTAAAGACAGTATGGATATTGACGTGTCTTTTGTTAGTTTAATCTCATTTTTTCCCTTTTATTCCAGTTTACTGGCTCTCTTGGTTTCAGTATATTCTTAGACTTGATATGGTTTTATTTACACGGAAACAATGCTTTAAACGAAAGCGGATTCGGCTTTGCCAAGTTGTGAGTGCATTACAATTAAAACAACTTGGATGATGCTGACAATCAATGCAATTTTTTATAGCTTCAATATTGTTAGCTTGTTTGCAAAGGTATGGTTGATTGCAGGTTGTATAATGCAACTTTATCTAACAGTTTCTGCAGCCATTCACTGTATATTCTTCCATCAATATCCTTAAAGAACGCGGCGATTCTTTGAATGTAGGAAGTAAGTTTACAATGAAACAGGGTTGAAATAACAAGTTGCTAAAGAAAGAAAATATACAGGCTGGTCAGATGCCCCTGGAGCATTTCCTTCCAGTGGCTATCAAAATGTTAGAGATGGAGACAGTGCTGAATTTCCATAGAAAAAAAAGGCAAAATTCATGCGAATATTTTTGTAATTTAGAGAATGATTCTCAACGGCTATTGTTGCCAAAATACACACTATCTTTCTTTGTGCGAATTTTTGGATGGTGTTTTCTTTTGAGAATTCAGGATCTGCTGATAAAGTAGATACCGAGTATTCCGTGTGTATTAGCAGGTGAACTTCCATATGATCTGTAATCTATTCATGTGATAAAGAGGTGCAATTCATGTTTAGAAAGAGAAGAGGAACAGAAATATACTATACTTGGTAGTATTCTTTTCTCTACAAAAGTAAATAGTGACAATCCATAGTCATTTTCAGAAATCCCAGAATGTAATGGTTTCATTCCCAAAGTTCGTCTAATTTATCACTTTATGTGCATCATATGAATAGCTCTCCTTCACTTTCTTCCAGGGAAAATAATCTCTTTACTTGCATAAGAATTAAGCTTAATACTAAGCTATGACAAAACATACAACAAAAAAGAAGAAGAAATGTAGAAACAATAAAGCCAACTGATCCATTAAAAAACAACAAAGAATAACGAAGATTTATTTCTCCTTTAGTCGACTTTTAGTTTACTACAGGGCTCGTCTCCTCTTTTTTCTGACTTGGCTATACATTGGTCTCAAACTATCCTTTTATTTTGGGTATTTGATATGATAAAATCTGAAAGACTTATTGGAAACTCGTTTCATAAAAAATATCTCCTGTTTCTCCTTCTGCTTCTTCTGCAATTCGATTGTACTATAGATGCCCATTGTTGTCTATGTATCTGCAGCTAAATCAAATCTTTTTCTATCCTGCAAGCTATAGATACAGTTGTATGTTGGGCAACATATAAAATCATCAAAAACAAATGACATTGTAAAAATTACCTATCGCTCAACAAAGAAACATGAATGATACTAAACATTAGAATCCATTCGTTTCAATAAAGCGTTACCATTAAAGAATTTATTAAAATAAGAGGAAAAGCTGGCTGTTTATATGATCACCTTATTCTTAAAGCAGCAGCAGAAGCAGTTGTTGCCTTTTCTGACTATATTCAATGTATCTATATATGTAACCTTTGCATCTATTCAACAGATGCTGTGGCTCTATCTCTTACTGAGCCTAACTTCAGAATGAGCAGTAGTTAAATAGGTTCGTATGTGATCCAAGGTAGGTTAAAGAGTGTAATATCCAGGGACTTGCGTTTAGTATTTCTTTTGAAAAGTGAACTACATTTTTTGCTGTGATATGTTATCTGTCTTGGCTGGATGCCAATTACTTGATCAATCTGTAGAGAACAAGCAAAGGATCGCAGGAGCTCTCCTATTGTTTCAGAATTTATAAAACGAATTCAAGAATAGTATGTCTCTAACAGTGGTTCGGTCTTCTTGTTGAACAGGTAAGGCAAGCCTAATTGGACTGTTGGTTGAAAATGAAATGCGTTTTCTTGTAGAACAAAGCTAAAATAGTTAATTATTGCAACAGAGTCCATGGCTTTTGTTTACTTGTTTCAAGCCTCCTTAACTTGTGAACGTGTAATTGATAAGATTAGGTTTTATGAGTTCTATTGCGAAGCTGTCTAATGTTGGCCTTGTTTTAAGCGGACATGTAGATTAGTAGTTGAACAAGTCTTCTTTGCCAGCTACAAAGTAGTAGCTATAGTTTGTTTTGAGACCAATATAGTTTTGCAATTATTTTGATAACCCTTTTTTTTGCATAGAACAATCCAACAAGTGGAAGTTCATTGGTCGAAAGGGGCTTACTGTCTTCTCTTCTAATATAAACAATCGCTAGAAGAACTTCTTTACGAGATACCGACAACGCTGGAACACTGTTTCTCTTATGTGTCTAACGAATACTGAAGTTATAGTATCATGAAAATCATAAACGCGTGTTCCTTTGTGACAAACTGAAATCTTGTAATTTGATAATCCAGCTGAACCTTAAAAGTGAGTGGCTATCTATAGAATGTAGTAAGAAAGGGTCGTGAATTATGCAGAAATTATTCATTTCTTATGTTACACCAATTATCAAATCAATCTTCCATAAGGGAAAAACATCCCCCTCTCCTTTTTTTTTAATATGAATTTAAGCATAGATAGATGATTTGATGTTAGACGATCATGTGAGGTCAGTAGTTGGTTCTTTGATTCCTATTGGAGATGATACTCACATTAGTTGTCTTTTTTAAGAAAAAATACGGAGAACTTCTTTAGGTAACAAAAAAATTCTTTTTTTTTTGAACAATGAGCAGAGAAGACAATGCGAGATACATTCATGCAATGTTTGGAAAACGATCATTTGTTTTACGTCATTTCTATTGTGATTTCTAGAGAATTCTAGTACTGCAAATCAGTGTAGCTTATTTCAGTTGTTAAGCTCCTTTTTTTTTCTTATCTCATTTACGTTCTCTTTGATTCTTTAACTTTCTACCCAAAAAAATTTTTTTTTTGGTTCCTGAGTAGAATTAGGTTGTACACTCAGTAATTCCTCTGCAAAGAACTCTAATCTACCAATAAAAAACCCCAAAACTCTACAATGGTGTAAACGGCTAAAAAAGGAAATTTTGATGGAAGAAGTGTTGATTGGATTGTTAAGTGAAAATCAAGCTTTCCGAAATGTACAAAATGTGTACACACACACAAAAAAAGTATATCATCTATATATATGACATGGGCATTTATTTCATTTCTTTTTTTTTTCTTTTCCCTTCTTCATCTTGTCTCTTTTTATCCCTCTCATAAATCAATAGTGCAATGCAAGATATAACCTGGATTGATGTAAGAAACATAACGTTTGAAAGAACAGCATAATTTCCGCTTCTGTTCTAATATGCTCAACATTTGATATATACAGGCAAACACATTGAGCACATCCCTAGGCTATCTTTCTATTTTCTGTTGGCTAAATGCTCAACTACCGTAAGTGCTCTTGAGCAATAAGTTGACCACATTTCTAATTTTGTTACAACAGTCAAATGCTAGAAAACTATAGACTGCAGTCAGCAGATGGTCTCAGCCTTTATTTATTATATTTTTGGTTGGCAGGTAAGATAAAGAGATAGACGGGAAGGGTGATGACTCAAAGTCATAATAATCAAAAAAAAAAGGAGGGAAGATCAAGATGTAATATTTGTATTAAAAATCCATTTTAGGTGACTTGGGCAATATGTTTAGTTGTGTATTAAATCACCAATTACCATTTCAGACATATTTGGCCATGTATTTTGTTTCAACCGACCTCATCCTACTTTTTCAATATTTCTACTACAAACATAAGACTGAGCAACCAACAAGCGATGAAGAGGCTTGTTTGTTGGTCATTCATCCAATAGAACAGATAAAGACGATGGAAGACACTATCTCAGAAGATCATGGTTATGGCACACTTACTCAAAAGAAGCATACACCACTCATGGCCATTCTACTATTTGGTCTTAACTTTCATTTATCTGGCAGTACTTCCCTCAAAAATGACAATGTACTGCCATTAGGTTTGATGTTGGCTTGGATGTGCACTTCTTTCTATTTGATTTCCCGTATACCACAGATCTATAAGAATTACAAGCGTCATTCTACTCAAGGGCTCTCTTTGGCTCTCTTCAGCTTTGCTGTATCAGGCAATGTCACTTATGCCCTCAGTATCCTAGCTCATCCAGGACATACTCAGGCCAGTCTGATGCAGGCGCTTCCTTATCTTTCTGGTAGTTTAGGTACCTTGTTTCTTGATGCTATCATTTTTTGCCAGTATCTCTATTACCAAAAGAAAAATAAGCTGGAGGCTTATTAAGAGCTGCTTTTCTTATACCAATGCTACTTTCTCTTGTTCTTTCTTCTTTAAAACAAGGTATGGATTGCCAAATTGATTGTGTGGGACAATGAAAGAAGAGGGAGAGCTTGTAGCTATTTCAAATGTAAATAAACTTGATGTATACTCTTTCTAAAAATAAGTTGCATGGTTTCTGAAAAGATAAGAAATATTGAGTTGTGCAAGGAATATTCATAGATAGCATTAGCGAGATAAGCCAAGGTGCTATGCTTTGTGAAGAGTTCAATGCGATAGCCTTGTTATTTTGAGAGAAGTTGTCAGTGCAAGCCTATTTGTAAATTCGAGTTAAAGAATACGTTAGTTTTAGGTGTTATGCTTTTCAATGTACTTGAGAATATATACGAATACTATAAGGTAGAGAATTGTTTTTTTGTGAAAATTTAAGCAGATGAGGCACATAAGGGACCTAGGAGATGAAACAGATTAAAGGAGTCTGATTATTCTGAAGTTGATCATCTTTCTGTGTTTCATCTACAGTTCCTTGTACCTATTTAGAGAGTTGGCAACCGAGAAAAGACAAACAATATTGATGTATCAGAGACATTGATATGACGGAGTGATTCATTAGGACAATCTAAGAGCAAAGTCACTCCTCAGGTTGAATCAAATGGAAGATGAGACACAAATGAGCTTAATTTAATATGAAATCATTGATCTGTCGTATACCTTAATCAAAATGTCACCTCTAGGCAGATCAAGCAACCATTGTCTCTATGATTCAAGAGAGACAATATCACACCAAAGAGACTATCAAATGGTTTTTATTCGTCAGTCAATTACCATCCTAAATGAATATTCAGGAAAGGAAACCTCACAAGGTTATTGTTGCCTGAGAAATTGTAATATTTGGATCTGCTGTGAGAGAGAAAGTAGTTGCCTGTACAAGACGAATCGCTCAAGCTATTCAAAAGCCAGCAAGCCAAAGCAGCTAAACCTTGTCTGTTTGAATGAATGAATATCTTACAAGCCAAATTTGCAACAAATGCAAAGCAAGAACTCATGTATCCTTACTTTCTTACATTAAACAGACAAAAGGAAAAGCAGGTTTCTCTCCAGTTGATATCAATTGATAAGAGCGATGGGATCTCATAAAACTAAGTGCCATAGAGCATAATCTCTTTTTTTATTGTCAACAAGGCATATCTCACAAGAGGTTTTCAATATCATCAGCAATAAGTTCGGGTACAATCTTTGAAAGATAATGGTCTTGCACCTTGCCTTCACGATCAATCAGGAATTTCTCAAAGTTCCATTTAATACGGCTTACACCCATAGCATCCTTCAACCATGCGTAAACAGGAGCTTGCTCTTTTCCATTGACTTTGAGCTTGGCTGTTAAAGGGAAAGTGACATTCCACTTTAGGTTGCAGAATTTTTGGATTTCTTCTTCAGAGCCAGGCTCTTGACTTCCAAACTGATTGCAGGGTGCACCTACAACAACTAGTCCTCGAGATGCGTATTTTTCGTAAAGTTCTTCCAAGCCTGCATACTGTTTAGTGTATCCGCATTTAGAAGCAACATTTACAAACAAGACAACTCTTCCTCTAAGCTCTTCAAGATCCCAATCTTCACCTCTGATGTTCTTCACAGTAAAATCGTATAGTGTATCCATTGCTTTGTGAAAAGAAAAGAAAAAAGAATGCATGAAAGGCAAGCTGGCTTTTTTTTTTATAATTTAATACTCAATCGCTCCGTAACATGATTGATTCCTTCTATAAGTGATGCATTGTAATATCAGAAAGATTGTATTTACATTATATCTACCTGATATGTAAAAAAAAAGATATTCTCATAATGATAAAAGTGAAAGGCAAGCAGTTGAAAAGACATACAAATTGCCAAGATTCAAAGCTTCATCCTGCAACTCAAGAAGAGCTCAAGCCGATAAGACAATGACTAGCATTCTTTCATTTGATCCTATCAAAAGGCAAAAGGTGATATGCTATTTGGGCTCATAATAGATCATCTGCTTAACCTTCACTATCGCTTTTGTTGTTGTTGTCTTGTTTTATTGAATAAGAAGAACGAATAATAAGAGGTGTACGAGTGAGTGTATATATATATAAAGAAAGGAAATAAATTTATCGCTTCTTGGGTGTACGAGGCTTGATTTCTTCATCTCGAACTGCATGTAAATAGATCTTATTGACATTGGATGGCAGTGCATGCTTGTAACCCTTTGACCAATCATAACAGACAGAATAGGCAAAGATGCTACCGTTTCTATTGAAAGCTGTGTTGGATATTTGACCATTGGTTTTAGGGAAAGGCTTCAAACGTTGTTTCGAGTCTTTATCCCAATAACTGACAGTACCATCACCACCTGCTGTTGAGAAAGTGCCATGAATAGGGTGAAAGCTGATGTCGTTAACAGCATATACATTCTTAGCGTCGTCACGGTGACATTTGAATGAAAAGTTTTTGCTAACAATAAAAAGTCAATGATATATTCTGCTGTTGCCCAATGCATAATACTTACGATGAATCCTTATCTTCTACATATTGAATACCAACTCTGCCTTCAATTGAACCAATAGCAAAACCCTTACCATCAGCAAAACAAGAAACAACACGGGTTTGCCATTTTAAGGGTGATGTCAATTGCTATCATGAAATGATCAATACACTATACCAAGAAAGAAAAATACCCTTTTTTCTTTTACCTTGAAGATGACAGTAGGGTTATTTAAATCAAATATACAGACATGCTTTTCTGCAGTACCGGCTACCATTAAAGGACCAATTGAGTCCATACTATAACAACGCTCAGGAAGCTGTACTGTGCCAATAGGTTGAGGTGAACGCAAATCCCAATACTTGATTGTCTTGTCCCAACTACCGGTAGCTACTACGTTGCCTTGCTCTAAGAATCGAATACATTTAATGGTATCGTCATGTTGAGCAATTTGTGTTGTCTGTCCAGTAGCTACATCAAACATTCTTCCTGCCTTATCTGCACCACCAGAAACGAGCTTAGTACCATCCTAAAAGTGTGTTGTTAATAATCATTCATTCAATTGCAAAACAATAAGACGGAACTGATAGTTTACTTTACTCCAACTGACGCATAAAGCTGGTGCTTCGTGTGAGTATGCAGCCTTAGGCACTGTAGCACCTGAAGGTTGTACTTCATAGATGCGAACCTAAATATCAACAACAAATAAGTCAATAAGCGAGTGATAGAATGCATAAGAACTTACTTGATTGTCCCAGGAAGAAACAGCTAAGAAATCTGCTTGTGAAGAAAACTCCAACCCAGAAATACCGTCGGAAGGTGGTGAGGCAACCTAAGCTATTGTATCAGTATATCGTGCCAGGCAAACAGAGAGAAACAGATTGCTCACTTCAAAATCTTTAGGATCCAACATGCTTTTTCTCTCTTTTGTACGCGTTAAACAAGACTAGGAGAGTAAAGAAGAAGAAAAAATATTTTTTTTAATTCAAGTGAAGCACGCGCAAAACTCCGAATTTCGACATTGAAAAGTGCAAAGTCTTTCAAACCATGGAATTTGGCCGCAGCAAACTTAAAAAAAAAAGGCAAGAGAGGTAAAGTAGAATGGAGATGCCTATTTTCCCTTGTTCCTCTTTGAAAGCACGAGTGTCAGGTAGGAGAATCGATATAACAGATTTTGTCTTTGAAAACTATATTCGATTGCTCCAAATTACAGATTCAATCTTGCAAAGAATTAAAGCACGTATAAAGTAGTACACAAACGAAACATTGGATTTCGATCAATGAGTATAAAATAACTTTCTTAAACTTTTCTTTTTTCTTGTCTTTTCTCTTGTTTCTTACACCAAAACAGAATGGATCTCTCAAATGATGCCTGGTTTGTTGCCAAGAGCATCCTATTGCTTTTGAGCATATTTGGTCTTACAGTACAAGGACTGATTCGAAAGCGCGCTGCTTTAAGAGAGGCACATCTAGTCGCTGATCTGGATATACTTTGTTTGGCTCGTTATCAATATATTCGTCTTATGGCTGAGACCATTGCACTAATGACCCTTGTGGTATACCAGTTTCGACAGCTTCCTAATTTGCTACACTTGCTAATCAACTTGGTTACACTTCTCTACTGTCTCATACTTGGATCAATCGCTCTGCACTGCAATCGAATGTCGGATCCGTTTAGCTGGCAGCTCAACTGTCATCTTTGTCTTGTCTATTTTGTGCAATGGATTTCGCATTTGTTCTTGAATCAATTAGATCTGACATGCCTAATTATGGCATTGATCTATGCAGATACTGTATACGTGACATCCACTACTAAATATGGCTATTATCAGTTGAACCAAAATAACCAAGAAGTAACAGATCAAGCCAAAAATTCGATTGCTAGTCATCTCTTCTTCCTCTGGCTAACACCTGCCATCAACACTGTCCTGGCAAAAGGGGCTTGCATGAAATACACTGATTTACCATTCATGGCTATAAATGCCGAGAAAGCTCATAGTATCTTCTGTCATACCCGAAATCACCCTTCTCTTTTCCGTCGTCTTGTATTGGCAAACAAGAAGGCATTTATGATTGAAACACTCTTGTCTATCTTGTCAGGTCTTGTTCAGTTTGGCCAGCCTGTATTTCTGAGCTACCTGTTAGTTCATATGCAACAAATGGAAGATTGGAACTTGGCTCTGTTTGGTGAAGGTGTATTTTATGTAGCTATGATGGCTTTATGTGGATTTACTGCTCGCTTGTTGAATGCACAAAGTACATTTATTGGTAAGTAAATAACTAAAGTCAGTTGATTGAACATGGCTAGCTTACATGCTTATCAACTATAGGTCAAGCTGATATTGCAGTGAGTGTACGCAGCATGCTGAATGTTGAGCTCTACAGCAAATCGCTTTGTTCAAAAGATATATCTATCCTCTCAGATTCTAGTGATACGCACCAAGAAGAAAAGAGTTCACGTATGGGCCAGGCTGTTAACTTGATGAGCACAGATGCAGCCTTGATTGCTCATATATTCTCTCAATGGATTATGTTTGTGATTGCACCTATTCAGTTGATTGCAGGCATCTATCTCTTGTATTCTTTGCTAGGTTGGTCTTGCTTTGTAGGCTTGTGTGTTAACATTGTCATGATGCCGATCAACAGCTTGGTTACCGTTCGATTTTCAGTAGCACAAGAGCGATTGATGAAGGTGCGTGATGAAAGGGTTTCTCTAATGAACGAGCTTCTTCAAGGTATTCGCCAGATCAAGTTTTTTGCTTGGGAATCATTCTGGACAGACCGCATCAATGTATCAAGAAAAGCAGAACTTGATCAACTCACTAACCTATGTGTTACTGAAGCTATGTTTTTGATTATGTGGCATGCGTAAGGATTTGATTTTCTATATTGGAAAGGAGGATGGGTGAAGCAAATTATAGATAGACTTACGTTTTGACTTATACAGGGTACCTTTATTTATCAATACTGCCGCCTTTTGGTCCTTTACGAAGCTTCAAGGTCAAGAATTAACTGCGCCTATTGCTTTTACCTCTATTGCTATTTTTCATGAACTCGAGTTTGCATTGGCTGTTATTCCAGGCATTATTGTAGATTGGCTAGAGATGCGCGTCAGTTTGAGACGTATTCAGTCGTTTTTGGAACAACCTGAGATTGATACAACACATAGGGAGTGTCTAACACCAGAAAACAATGAAGTTGGGTTTAAAAATGCCACTGTGATATGGCCTACACAGGCTGCGGTAGCCGATGCATCCATATTCAAGTTGAAAGATTTAGACGTGATGTTTCCAGCAAACCAACTATCTATTATCTGTGGTGCCACTGGCTCGGGAAAAACACTGATGATGCTCAGCCTACTGAATGAAACCAATATAGTAGAAGGTACTGTCCAATTCCCTTATCAAACTGTGCCCTTAAACAGCCTGGATGGAATGTTTGAAGATAGTACTCTTCCATCTGATTGGATTGCTTCAAATACAGTTGCTTATGTATCGCAGGTTGCATGGCTTCAAAACGATTCAATAAGAAACAACATCTTGTTTGGGTTGCCTTTTGTACCTAGTCGGTATTATGCTGTTGTTGAATGCTGTGCTTTAGACAAGGATTTGGCTTATTTGGATGATGGTGACGAGACTGAAATAGGTGAAAAAGGCATTACGTTAAGTGGAGGTCAAAAAGCACGTATTGCTTTAGCGCGTGCTGTTTATTCCCGCGCTAGCCATGTCTTGTTGGATGATGTTTTAAGTGCTGTGGATGCACATACAGCTAGATTTCTTCATCAACAATGCTTGACAGGGCCTTTGATGAAATACCGTACAGTAATTTTGATCACTCACCAAATCAGTCTCTGTATACAACAAAGTGCATTCGTTGTATTGATCAAGGATGGAGGTGTTTATTTGAGCGGATCACCATTGGAGATTCAGCAACAAGGCAAGTTGGGTCTTTTGTATAATGAAAATATTGAGACAACATCACAAGACTTGGACGATGGACTCTCAGCAGCAAATAGCGAAACAAATAGAGGAAGAAGCTCTGTAAAAAGTGATGGCTCTCAAAAGAAAACAGTAAAAGCGCTTGTGAAAGAAGAAGAGCGACAGCAAGGCACAGTCAAATTAGAGTACTATCGAATTTATTCACACGTGTTTGGAAGTTGGTCCTTTTGGATTCTGTTTTTATCCAGCATCGTTATTTATGAGCTTTTGAATGTGGCTTCTACTTGGTGGGTCAAGAGATGGTCAGAAATATATGCTTCTGATCTATCAGTTGCTGATAACGATCTCAATATGTACCTTGCCGTCTATGTAGCAATTAACTTTATGATTATTGTTATGGTGGCAATACAATACACGCTTGGGTTTTTCCGAGGAATTCATGCAAGTAAAGTGATTCATAACCAGTTGCTACAAAAGGTTTTTGGTGCTTCGCTTTATTTCTTTGATACTACACCAGTTGGTCGCATTTTAAATCGCTTTTCTGGTGATTTGGATGCGATTGACACTCAAATCCCATTTAGCTTCACGCATATCTTTGTGGATTGGATTGTCGTTCTTGCAGTCGTTTTAGTTGCCATAATCACCACACCACTTGTCATTGGTCCTATGATACTTGCCTTAGCTGGCACACTCTATTTTGCCAAGTCATTTGTTAGTTGCTCCAGAGACTTGAATCGTATGCGATCGGTCACTGAATCACCTATTCTTACTCAGTTTGGCGAGACAATTGCTGGTATGGCAACTATTCGTGCATTTGGCGTAAAACAACAGTTTCTGGTAGAGATGATGAAACGTGTTGATATCAATGCGCATGTAAAATTCTATCGATTTTCTATGAATCAATGGTTCGATTTACGGTTATCAATGATGGGATCTGTAATTACTTTTGTTACAGGTGTAACTATTATGATCAACTTGGATAAGATGGATTCTGGTCTTGCTGGATTTTGCCTTACATTTGTATCCATGTTTACTACTTTGGTAAGGTTTTTGCTTCCTTTGTTGGGTTAAGATGTCTTGTAGTATGTGTTATTAACAGTTATCATATTAGGTGGAAAGAGGCGTCGAACGGTATAATTCATTGGAAAATTCATTTAATGCAGTGGAACGAGTAGTTGAGTATATGCAAATCGAACAAGAAGCTCCCAGAATCACGGATACTAGACCTCCTGTAGATGTAAGTGAAGTAAATGAAACAGAGCTGTAGTCATCTTTTAATATTTATTCTGGTTGCCTCATTCTAGTGGCCTACTGAAGGTGCAATCGAAGTCAAGCAGCTTCAAGTAAGATATGCATCTGATCTTCCCATAATCTTAAAGAATATCAGCTTCAATGTACACTCTCGCGAGAAGATTGGTATTGTAGGTAGAACAGGGAGCGGAAAATCAACATTGGCTTTGTCACTTTTTAGATTTATTGAAGCTGCAGAAGGGCGCATCTCAATTGATGGCATCGATATTGCTACCCTTGGCCTTGAAGACTTAAGAAGTCATTTGTCTATTATTCCACAAGATCCTGTGCTTTTCTCCGGTACAGTCCGTACTAACCTAGATCCTTTTGGCCAATATGAAGATAATGAGATATTAATGGCGCTTAAGCGCGTCCATTTGATCACTTCTCAAGAACAGTTATCAGATTATCTTACACAGGCAAGTAATGGAAAAAAAAATAGAAAAGCATGAAGAATTGAACGAGCTTGTTACCTATCAATAGACTGTAGCCGAAGGTGGTCGTAACTTTTCTCAGGGACAAAAGCAGTTATTGTGCTTAGCTAGAGCGCTCTTAAAGAAAAACAGAATCCTTCTGATGGATGAAGCAACTGCTAGTGTTGACTTTGATACCGATAGAGCAATCCAACAGTCTATCAGTGAAGAATTTTTAGAAAGTACAGTGATCTGTATAGCCCATCGACTGAATACAGTGATTCAATATGATCGCATTCTTGTATTAGATCATGGCCGCATCGTGGAATTCGCAAAGTAAGTTGCTTGTAAATATTATCTGTTTCTTACTCAAGCCATTGTATGTAGCCCACTAGAATTAATAGAGAACACTCAGACTCTGTTTCACAAGATGTGTTGTGATTCAGGAGAATTTGATAATTTGCTAAATCTAGCAAAATCAAAGCATCAGTTGGTGGATGCTTCATAAATATATATATACAAAATAAATAGCTATTTTAGATAAGATTATCTTTGAACCCTCACTCCCGCTTAGTTTTGAGGATCGTGTTTCTTTTTCTCAGCGAGTGCAAGAAGAGTACTTTGTTGACTTTTTCTTAACAAATAAAACACACAACTCTTGATTACGAAGTTTGTTTACGTGTTGCAATGCCCGTGTACATAATTAATTAACTCGATTGTTCAACCTTTTCCCCTAAATCCCGTCTGTCATTCTGCTATTGAGATTGAACGCAAATGTCAACTGACAATCAAATGCACTATACCAAGCAAAAAATGCCGCTGTCCTTCTGTTCTCCTGTGGTGTATTTAAATAAACGATATAGGTTGAAGTGCTATGTTTGATAATAAATATACTATCTTTTTTTTTCGGCAACATGGGTTTTGACTATTTGTTTTTTTTTCAGTGAATAAAGACAGAAGAAAAGAGGAGAAGGGAGCATTAGTTTTCGTAGAAAAATAATTAGGACTGACATTATAAGAGATGGTGACCTCGATTCTATTTAGAGTCTTTACAGCTTGCGTAGAAATGTAATACAGGAGAATTTGTGAAAATAAAGTATGATTAATTTTCCTAAATTTGAGGGGAAAAAACCAGATAGATCGCTTCTATGGTTTTCCTGCTCTAAATGGTTTCACAACAGCATAAGGTAACTTAAAACTGAGAAGTAATTTATTGTCCTTTAGAAAATCTCCACAAAAAATAGCTACTGAAACTATTTTAAGTTCCTTCCGTTTGTGGCTTCCTAAACATCACAACTTGAGTATCAGCCTGACTAGTATGGTACAGCATATAGTGTATGCCAAAACCATTTTATATTTCCCTATTAGTATTTTTCTCGGGCTAGTAGTGCATTAGTCACAACACAAAAAAAAAGGTATTTATCGTATTTGGTATTCAGTCAAAAGAAAAAAAAAAGAGACCCTTAGTTTTTTTCTTTGTATGGAAGACCAGCTCTATATTTTGTCCAAGAAGCCCATAATTTTCTTTTGCTTCTCTGTATTCCAAACGGACTCTAGATAACTGTTCCTGAAGTTGTCGTTAATAGGTTTGAAAAGGATATTGAGTTTTATCTGAATACAAAAGAAAAAGCCTGGGATATTCTCCGGAATAATTTTATAATATTGTCCTTTTCCCCGTACCTATGGAAAGTGTTGTGACTTTTTCATCTCAGCTGCATAATTCAAAAGAAAGAGCTTTAAAATGTAGAGTATAAATACCAACAGATATCCTTTTTCTTTATCTCATTATTATTTTCTTTTACAATCCAATCTCGAAAAATGGTTCAACAAGCTCTTATTGACTCTACTATCACCAAGTACGAAATCAGAGATATTCGTTTCCCTACCTCTAAGCATTTGGATGGTTCTGATGCCATGAACAAAGATCCTGATTATTCTGCTGCTTATATCATCTTCTACACTGACTCTCAATTGGAAGGTCATGGTATGACTTTCACTTGTGGTCGTGGTAACGATGTTGTCTGTGCTTGTATTGAACAACTTGCTCTCAAGTTCGTCGGTAAGAAGTTGAGCGATTTGACTGCTGATATGCGTGCTACACACAGAATCTGTACTGGTGATTCTCAGTTGCGTTGGATTGGTCCTGAAAAGGGTGTTGTTCACCTTGCTACTGGTGCTGTTATCAATGCTATTTGGGATCTTTGGGCCAAGGCCGAAAACAAGCCTGTTTGGAAGGTTGTTGCTGACTTGACTCCTGAACAATTCGTTCAATGTATTGATTTCCGTTACATCACTGATGCTCTCACTGAACAAGAAGCTCTTGAAATCTTGCGCGCTCAAGTGCCCAACAAGGAAAAGTGCGAAGCCGATGTTCGTGCCAACGGTTACCCTAGTTACACTACCTCTGCTGGTTGGTTAGGTAGGTTTTAATTCAAAAGGTTTTTCTTTTCTCTTTTTTCTCACATGTGCTTTTATCGAATCTAGGTTACAGTGATGACAAAGTTCGTCGTTTGATTCGTGAAGCCAAGGAACAAGGTTTCACTATCTTCAAGCAAAAGGTTGGTAGCGACAAGGCCTCTGATGTTCGTCGTGCTGCCCTTATTCGTGAAGAAATTGGTGATAACGGTGTCTTGATGATGGATGCCAACCAAGTATGGGATGTTCAAGAAGCCATTGACTGGATGCAAGACCTCTTGCCTTACAAGCCCTTCTTCATTGAAGAACCTACTTCTCCTGATGATGTTCTTGGTCATGCCGCTGTTCGTAAGGCTCTTTACCCCAAGACAAAGGTTGCTACTGGTGAGCACATTCAAAACCGTATCATCTTCAAGCAATTGTTCCAAGCTGAAGCTATTGATGTCTGTCAAATCGATTCTTGTCGTGTTGCTGGTGTCAACGAAGTTCTTGCTATTCTCTTAATGGCTAAGAAGTTCAATATTCCTGTCTGGCCTCACGCTGGTAAATATCTAGAAAGTAACACAAATTTATTTTTCTTCTAACTTTTATTTTTGCAGGCGGTGTTGGTCTCTGTGAATATGTTCAACATTTATCTTTAATCGATTACATCTGTATCACCGGTACCACTGAAGGTCGTGCTTTGGAATACGTTGACCACTTGCACGAACACTTCATTGACCCTGTTGTCATGAAGAACGGTAAATACACTGCTCCTTTGGCTGCTGGTTACTCTATCACAATGAAGCGTGAGTCTATTGATGACTACACATTCCCTACCGGCAAAGTCCACCAAGAATAGATTTAAACAACATCTTTAGGCTTCCTATTAGTAAAATCTTGTATTTGTATTTCTAAATGTAATAATAAATTTCCTTTTTCCATAAATACTGTGTGCATATCGAGAACTTTTGGTATTTGCTATTAGCATCTGACAAGTTTTTTGATGCTTTGGTTTATGAGTATGTCAAGTCACCTTTTCTGCCGAAAAGGATCTACTGTTGGAAGCTTTTCTAACTACCTATCAAGCAACTTCAACATTTCAAAGAGAACATCAGTGCCATCATTCAGTGCTCAGTAAGAAATGTATCCACACTTTTTTTTTTTGCAAGGAAAAAAAAACTGCAAGTCCATCATCAAATCTAACAGCTGGTACAAGGTCCAATAACTTTGAACAACAGAAACAACAAGCTCAACAATGACTGAGTTCTACATAGAACAAGTAGATTGGAGTAAAACCTATATAGGTATCTGGATGAACAAAAATGAGCCTCTGCTATCGTATGCGTATCTTGTGTATCAAATGC
This sequence comes from Choanephora cucurbitarum, assembly GCA_025331435.1. NCBI lineage: Eukaryota > Fungi > Mucoromycota > Mucoromycetes > Mucorales > Choanephoraceae > Choanephora > Choanephora cucurbitarum. The sequence goes on along the minus strand of JAIWNI010000101.1, from coordinate 40,459 downwards.
AAATGATGGAGATTATTGAGTACTATTTCCGAGATTGTTGGTGGCTTCATTTCGACTTTAAAGGAGAAAGAAATTAAGTCGCATGTCTATATTTCCTGAATAAGGTTATTTACCTATAATAAGAGTTTTGTAGTTTTATTGGGTATATACGTTTGAAGAATATTACATAATAGCTTCTCAGCTGTATATGCAATTATCTTTCATCCTGAGTTAAAAGAAGGCTACACAAAGAGAGGGCCTTCTAAAGCACAGACTTCAAGCATTGTGGTGACATATCTGCGTTACTCAGTGATTTGCCAGTAAAGTATTATAGTTATGCTTCTTCATCTCCTAGTCCATATTCATTTTGGATCCTATCGCTAAAAATCACTTTAAGACTGTTTAATGTGCGATGTGAAATGCCGCAAGTGTAGAAATACTAATCTATTGAGCTAAACTCATAAGACGTTATTTTCTTGTTGCCATGCTTTGAGTAGCTTATGTCTTCGTGATTTATCGATCGTTATGTTTATTGGATGTATCAATGCTATATGCTGCAATTCATTCGAATTAATATTTAAGGTAATTTTCTTTTCCCTGCTTTTGAAATTTTGCTGTGTATATACAAACAAAGTGGCTATCCCAAATTTAGAAATAACCGCCAATTTTTTGTCATCGTTATTAAGGTTTTACACCTTTGTCTTCTCTCCTTTTATCGATCCAAGATTTTGATGCTTATTCGTGCAGTTTGAAATGCTTGTAGTTTACGAAATAGGTATTGGTTGTGTCAGAAAGATGCTGCTTTCCTTTGAGTATCTAACGGATGTAGTTCCTTTGTTTTCAGTTTCGCCGGTTACTGTTACACTTCGTTGTCGTAATGCATGATATAACTACTGCTACTATTTGAAGCAATCACCCGATTACAAAAAAGTACCACAAAACCTAATCAAAAGAATGATATAACGGCTTATGATTTCATTAGGTTTTAGACAAGCTGTTCAAAACAAAATATTGCTAAAGCTCAAACGAAGCCATAGGATTGTCAAATGCTACCAATATACATTTTTTATTTGCTAAAAATAATCCCTTGAATCTTTTAACTGTCATACTAACAAAACTCTGCTTCAATGAAGATACCATTTCCATCACCAAGTCTTATAAAAAGAAGAAAGGACTCTGTACACAGCATCATTGTTTAAGCAGAGTGAACACAGAAAATAGAAACTTTTTTTGTAATCTGTTCGTGTAACACGTCACTGTGATTCTTCTTTTTAAACTTTCCTTTGTGTACAGTGTCCTAACGTCAACAAATAAGTAACGATATCTAGCCCAATGAAAGTTTTACAAGGTCCCCAAACTATCTTCACTCTAGGCTGTGATAATATACTGATGAAAGACACATAACATGAATTTCAATAGAAAAGCGTCAAGCGTCAGTTTGAGTTGAAGTGTTTAATGCATTTAGACAGTTCCTTGAACATACACGACTAAATTATCAGGCAAATTATTGCTGTAAAAGGAGTTGTTTTTCTTTTAAAAAAGAAAAAAAAAGCACTATAATAGGTGAAATTACAGGCAAATAATGCTGGCAAGGTGTATGACAGCTTTGCTCTGCCTGCCTGTAAACAGATATAGATGACATTAGGATTGTCGGCTTTATGCTTGAGGATTCAATGAGAATGGCAATAAAAACATTTACTCATTCGTATAGTAGCATGAAGTATGATAGTAATAAGCTAAAAAGTCCGCTCCTTCATACTCTTTACTCTCAGTCCTTCTCTCTTTATCTATTTTCTCGACTATATCTTAATCGTTTAAAATGATTATCAGAAACAAGCATGCTCTTTTCATCATTAAACTTCATACTATTTTTTGTCTAAAGAGCAGCAAAGTAAAAAAAAATTGGCTTGGAAAGAGTCTATTTCAATGAATAAAAGAGCAAATGGTATATTCATATAGCCTTGTATTTTGTCTAAGCATTTCAAAGTCATAGTTAAGGGATGAATTAACACTACGAAAACACCTACTAAATTTAAAAAGTCACAGTAAGAATTTGGGAAGTCCTCGGTTTGAATGATGACCTGATAATGAAGCCATGATGTCAAAATAATACCATTGACGAAAAGGAAGATTGAAAGTAAAATGCATATGTAAACTTAGCCTTGGTCTACAAAATACCTATGAAGTTCCTTATATTCCATTTACTATCACTGTTACTGCTACTATTCTTCTAAAAGAACTTATATACAGCTTGTTATAAAAACATGATGAAAGAAATTTAAACTTTTTTTTACTCTATATAGGTAATGAGACAAGTCCCGTAGAGTAAGTAGTACAATTTCGGTCTTCATTTCCTCAACGTTAGTGTTTAGTTATGAAAACGCAATACAGAATGGCATCACTCACAAAGTCAAGATTTCAATGACGTTTAGTGTAACATAGCTTTTCATATAAAAAGGCACCGATTTATCACAATAGAAAAAAAATCAATCTATTAATCATATTTACAAAAACCAAAAAAATGAAGTACTTTGCTGCCATCCTTGTCTTGTTGGTCTGTCTTATCGCCAATGTTTCCGCCAAAATTGAAGTTTCTCTTCCTGACAAGGACTCTGTCTGGGTCTCTGGCTCTCCTGGCTTAGTCCACTGGACTTCCTCTGAATCTGATGCTGGCTATGATTGTGATATTGAAATCGTCAATGTCCACAACCAAAAGGTTGCTCTTGTTGTCTCCAGAAACAGAACTATCCCCTGCTCTGCTAATGTATACACTACTGACCCCTTGCCTCACTTCAAGGATGAAGACTACATGCTTCGTATTGGCAAGAAGAACGACTCTTCCTGGTCATATACCCAAGATTTCAAGATCTACGCTAACCCTGCCAAATACTCTCCTCACTACTAATTTCTTTACTTTATCTAATAAACATTTTATCTTTTTCATTTATGTCTTTTTTTTTGGAGATTTCTCTTTATCATCATGAACGCGTTGTCTTTTGACAGAAATATTAAAACATTGTTGGTTCATGCAATAAAAATTTCGTTTGTGGTTTTGCTGAAAATCAACTGAATTCATACTTTAAATGGATATATTCTTACTTGTATCGCACGGGCAAACAGTTATGCATTCTCGCACTGTCATACTCATAGACATGTACCTATCGAATGCTATTATGTGCATGCATGTTTTGCTTCTCTTCGCTCCTTGTTTATATTTAAGACAAATCCAGATATATACATACTTTAATTGTATTTCATATTTAAGCATTGTCAAGTAAAAAGAGTACCACTCAGATCATTCACTGCCAATACTGTTTGTCCTTTTATATAAGATTTGTTTTTTTGATTAAAAATATGTTTTTATTTCTTTGTATCGAGGTTTTGATATACTATGGTCTTCATGCCCATTCCATCAATGCATCAATGCCTGACTACCAGCGGATATACTTTGATTGGAATTCGACGATGATGAGGGACTAGAGGTATAAGCTGAAGGAGCATTAGGAGAGGTAGTTGCAGGAGTAGAGGATACGTCATTTTTGACAATTCGGAATTGACCTGAATATTCGATCTTGAATTCACCTCTATTAATTTAAGATGGTATATAGTGAGTTAATGAAAAGAAAAGAGATATATCAGATAGTTATGTATACTTTACTGCTTGTTCTTTTCATTTAATTTAATTGCCAAAGCAAAAGCGCCTTTGGGAAAGTCATCAGGAATCTGTAAACGTGTGTCAAACAAATAAATACATTATAAGCCAGTATATAGTTTTGACCTACCTTCCAAGAGTATGACTTTTTGTCTCCCTGAACCTTGAAGCTAATTTTAGTAGGTTCCATGTTGTTTTCGTCTTCACCTTTAAGAAGGGCGATGGTAATCATCTCATTGTTACCCTTATTCCAAGCTACATAAAGATAAAAAGCTTGTTAGCAGATGGCCTATATACATATAACTGTTGGTTGAACGTGTTTGTATACCTAGATTAACCCTATAACAGAGAATACATATTAATATCATTTACACCATCGAAGAGGAAATAGGTTTAAACTTACGTCTCGCCAGTATGGTAAGACATACCTTGTAGAGATGTGGTAATACGATATGATCTGTCAGGATCCATGTTTTCGTCCATAATATCTTGTTCCTTCATTGCAGAGTTATCCATTGTACTTGCAGCAGGAGCAGCAGCAACCATGGCAGTGAGAGTACCGATTATAGCAAGAAGAGACAACTTCATTTTTTCTGGTTTTCTTTATCAAACTAGATAGTAGTTGAAAGAAAAGTACCTAGAAACATATTCAATTTATATAACTTTCTCTTTTTTTAAAAAAAGAAAGACACCCTTTGATATCTCGATAATTGCATCCAACTGCCCCTAAAATCTGTTCTCTCTTCCCCTATCACTTTAAATTATGGAGTTCCTAAGACAGCTGCATAAAGATCGACCTTCCGTTGCTTTTTTTTTTATTTGTCTTGATTTTGAGAAGACAAATTTGAAGGATTTTGTAAGTCATCACAGCCCATTTATTCTTAGCAATTTGATCTTTATTAGCCATGATAGCTTCTTAGGATTCTTTCTTCTTCTCTCCATCCTTACAACCATGCTTCATCCAGAACGACTCTTCTTACCTTCAGTAAGAAGGGAGTTGTTTCAGTTCTCTTTAGTATAATAAAATGCTTAGTGCAGCAAGCGTGCCTTGATTTTGTTTATTTCAGCTTTTTTAGGTACAATTAACAAATAAAAAGAGGTATCTCCCACCAAAGAAATGACTCCTACAGAAATCAAGAGAAAGGAGCAACATTAATCAGTGCACAATTCTTCATCTAAAAATGATTTCGCTTGGCTCTGTCTGCTTTTTTCTTGTAATGTTCAGCTAAATGTGAATGATTGTTTCTCGCATGACGTTCATATTCTTTTTGATAGCGGCTCTCTTTTTCATGGTAGTTTTCTCTTCGGTAAGAATCCTTTCTCTGATAACGATCTTCTCGCTCATAGCGATCTTCTCTGGTATTATGATGCGACTTGTTTCGACTCTGATAAGGATTATATCGTCTTTCATCTCTAGAAGATGCGTTTCTTCTCTCTTCATTACGTTTGCCGGCAGCTACATGCGTCACAGCATGAGGTCTGAATCTTGATCTTTTCTCATTAGCATTGCTTGGTGAACCAGTATCGATCCATATCTCCTCTTTTTTAAATCGGGTTCCTTCGCTTCTAGGCTCGCCGTAGTAATGGGGTTTTACTAAAAGAACTGAAGACAAGATTGATTCCCCTTTTGTGCTTGAATCTAGGCGCTTGCGAAGATCACTATGCGCTCTGGCGAAAATTAACTTTAATATGTCGAACCTTAGGGTACTTCGAGCAACATTGGCACCTATCAATTAAGGTTATCTGATGTTCATGTGCCCCTTTTCCTGAGTCCAAACAATACCTGGTACGTCTGGATCGATGATGGTAAGCTTTCCTTCTTTTGGATCAATTCCAATAGGACTGTAATCTGCAGTAAGGTATGCGCCTCCATCTATTAATGAAATGGCATACAGACTACTATCGAACCGAGAATAAAAATTCAAGAATCCAAGTAGGATTTCAGCAATATATTCAGGGTGTGAAGGGTCATGGTTTTTTGGTGCTTGAAGCTTAGATAACATGAGTTTTGCATAAAAAGAAGAAGACGGAATGCATAACAGAAACCTTACCTGAAGATAGCTCACTATCATACATATGAGTGAGTAACTTGCTAGACCTGCCGTTTTAGCTGATAATGGTTCAAATGTCGGAAGGCTGCTCACTCGATAGTTTGAAAGTACCTGTTTCAGAACCATAAAAAGTGTTTTCAACAACGGGTATTCTTTGATCCAAAGCACAGTACGATCAGAACTCGGGGATTCATTTTGCACTGTAATATCCATTGACACATTATTGCTGTCCGTAGCCATTAAGACAGGCACTTTTGCATGAGGAATTAATCTGACAGAGTATTTTGGGAATATTTGGTTGGAGCAAGCATGTTTTCGAATTGCTTTTAATATGCTGACTGGGTCGCTATTTAAAGGCATGACATGGAAGTGAACATTGAGGTCGATATCGCTTGGAGCAAAAGAAAAGAAAAAGTAAATAAAAGTAGTTTGTAATACCTTGTTTAACAATTTACCTTGATGGAAACTGAAGGCCTGTAACACTGGAGCCGAAAGGAGCAATGACGTTGCCAGGCCATAATGATTCAATTAACTGAGATACAGAATATAGCAGAGTGTCCCTGTTTAGTTGCTCTTTTTGAGTAGGTGCAATATATTTCTCAAAGTCAACTATCTCTTTTGACAAACTGTGGAAAAATACAAGTATCAGTAATTTAGTATTATGCTTTTTCTGTGGTCATTCTACCGCTCCAGCTTGTTTGTTGTTTTCAGTGTTTCTTTATTGCTCCAAGGTGCGTCCATCTTGTTTGATCAGTCAAGATCTTTTGTCGAGAAGAAAAAAAGAAAAATATTTTTTCTTTCGCTTGATGAACTGAGTTTAATTATGATATGTCAAGAATTGTGATTGACATAGTACTGCAAAATCAGCAGAACGTTTTGATTCATTGTTATATCACCAATGATAACATTGAAAAGTAAGCTCTGAATTCAGGCTGTTACTCTTGAGAATGAACTAATTATTCTTGTTATTGTTATGGAGTACTTGCTCAGAATGTTTGGCTTAGTAAACCATACTTGAGATAACGAATAGGAAAAAAGTTGACCTGCAGTGACTTCAATGACTATGATTAACAAAATTCTACTTACTAATCTGTTCCAAATGAATACGCTCTCGTATAACAAAATAAAGAAAAAACTGCCGCTATGCTGAATGAATTTAGAAGCTCTAAAAGTGCACGTAAATGGTTTTTTATATGGAATTCTTTAGTAAGTTACTGAGCTTTCTGCTTAATTTACTACTTTCATTCATATTACCGACATCCAACGTAGAGCTATTTGTTGCTTATATTGAGGGACGCATGTATGTATCAGCCTGGAAGGATCCTTGTAATGCTCACTGATGAATACGATAGTTTAGGTCACTCTCATCATAAGTAACAATTGGGTCATTCATTCCCAGAAATGGTGTAATTGGCTAAAGAGAAAAAAATGCATAATTGTCTATGATCCAAAGCACTGTACTACGAATCACACACCTTATTTCGCCGATACAAATGTTGAAAATATCTTTTTTTTTACCCTTTTTTTTCTCACTTTCTTCATTGTCTTCGTATTGTATTAATGGCGAAGAAAACAATAGCAATTTTATGGTGGCTGACAACAGCCTTGTTTATGATGGTGTCAGCTGAAGTCTTCACACCTATACACCAGAAAGGTTACTGTGCTATGCGTGGTCAAGCTGATACATTTCCAACACTTCCTTTAGTCAATAACATACCTGCCATTACTCCCAGCTCGAACAAGTTCCGTCAACTGCTTGTGGATACTTGTGGTACGGAATATACAGAAGGCCCTACTTGTTGTGACGAGGACCAGCTCGATAGTCTTGTCTCTCAAGTCAAGCAAGCAGAAGCTATCATAGGCTCTTGCCCTGCTTGTTGGAAAAATTTCTTAAAGTTTTGGTGTTCGTTTACCTGTTCACCTGATCAATCAACATTTGTTAATATTACTGCAGCTGAACAGAATAATGATGCATCTACGGTATCAAAAGCAGATTATTGGGTAGGAGACAATTTTGGTACTCAGTTCTACGATAGCTGTAAGGATATTCAGTTTGGTCAAAGCAACACTTTTGCCATGGACTTGATTGGTGGTGGCGCCAAAAACTGGTATGATATGGTCACCTACATGGGAAGAAAGCGACCTGGACTAGGAAGTCCTTTTCAAATCGACTTTCCACCTCTCAACCAAAATGGATTGGATCGTTTTAATGAAGATGGAAAATCATGTAATGACACTGACCCGGCTTATCGCTGCGCATGTGTCGATTGCCAAGCTGTCTGCCCTGTACTTCCGCCTGCGCCAAACGAGACGCCTGAATGCCATGTTGGCCTCTTAAGATGCTGGAGCTTCACTATGCTTATCACTTATGCAACCATCTTGCTGTTTTCTGTTGTCTTATTGGCTGCAAGAAACAAACGAGTAGGTCAGTGGATGCAACGATTTTTAGGTATCAGTTTAGACCGTATGGAATCCAGAGGGCTCTATGAAAGACTAGCATTATCAGATGATGGTGAAGACGACGAAGACGCAGCAGCAGAAAATTTACTGGATCCCGATTATACACCTCGTCGATACTGGCTCAATTCTCGCTTACAGAGCTGGTTTTATCATCAAGGTCTTCTGTGTGCCCGTCATCCTTGGGCTGTCATTATGACGTCGCTTGTTTTCGTATCTATTTGTTCGTCTGGTTGGTCTCGCTTTTCAATCGAACGCAACCCTATCAATTTATGGGTTTCGCCATCATCTACTGCATTGGCACAAAAGGCGCATTTTGACGAGAATTTCACACCATTTTATAGAACGGCTCAGATCTTCCTTGTCAGTGAAACAGATGCACCCATTAGTTCTGCCGAACGCTTGAAGAGCTTGTTTGAACTTGAAAATGAAATCAGAGGTTTAAAATCTGAAGTTTATGGCGATTCTCTACAAGATATCTGCTTTCATCCTACTGGTGATTCCTGTATTGTTCAGTCAGTGACAGGCTATTGGCAGAGTGACATTTACAACTTTGACCCTGACAACTGGAAAGAATACTTGGAAGAATGCACTTCTCAACCCTCTCTGTGTTTGCCTGAATTTAAGCAACCATTGAAGCCAGACATGATTATGGGCGGTTATGAAAATGGAAGTTACTTAACATCAAAAGCGCTTATTGTTACCTTTGTGTTGAGGAATTCATTGAATGCATCTGAGACTGACAGATCAGAGAAATGGGAAAAGACATTACTGGCAAACATCTTGACAGGATTGAACGACCGACCAGAATGGAAGGGAGTTCGAATTAGTTATTCAACTGAAGTGAGTAGTTTACAAGTGGATTGATATTACGTGCTAAACCCTCTGATTTTTAGAGCTCTCTAGAGACAGAATTGAACAAGTCAAGTAATACAGACGCCACTACTATTATCGTCAGTTACGTCGTCATGTTTGTCTATGCTGCAATTGCCCTTGGAAAAATATCCTCGCTCAACCCTCGTCGTCTTTTGGTTGATTCCAAGTTTAGTCTTGCCATTTGTGGTATTATGATAGTTATTTTCTCTGTTTCATCAGCTGTCGGCATCTTCTCTTTTACCGGCAAGAAGACCACATTGATCATTGCTGAGGTCATCCCGTTTTTGGTTTTAGCTGTAGGCGTCGACAACATCTTTATTCTATGTCATGAATATGCACGACGTGCTGAGTTAGGTGGTGACGAATCAATTGAAGAGAGAGCTGCAAAGACATTAGGAAAAATGGGTCCAAGTATTTTCTTGAGCTCGCTTAGCGAAACCATTGCGTTTGGATTAGGGACTTTAGTGACTATGCCTGCAGTCAGTAGCTTTGCCATTGTTGCATCGATCGCTGTCTTTATCGACTTCATATTGCAAGTGACTTGTTTCGTATCATGTTTGGTCTTGGATGCTCGCAGAACACAGGTAACAAGAAAGGCGAGAAAAAGGCGTTTGAGCAAAAGATAACTGACAGCTTACTATAGAGTAATCGAGTGGATTGCGTTCCTTGTATTCGTGTAAAGGCACCTGAAGTGTTGGAAAAAGAAGGCATATTACAACAAGTTTTCCAATACTATTATGTTCCCTTCCTAATGAATCGTTTTGTGCGCTATATTGTATGTTTCGGTTTCCTTGGTATGTTCATGGCTGGATTATCACTTGCACCTCAAATACCAATGGGCTTGGACCAACGCATTGCTCTTCCATCTGATTCTTACCTGGTTCAGTATTTTAACGATATTGATCAATACTTCAATGTAGGCCCACCTGCCTATTTTGTTGTAAAGAATGCAAACTTAACAGAACGATCGATACAGAAGAAGATCTGTGGAAGATTCCCTGCATGTCACGAACGTTCTCTTATCAATGTTCTTGAGCAAGAACGCAAACGCCCCAATGTCTCGTTCATCAAAGAGCCCACAAGCGCTTGGTTCGATGACTTTATGTACTGGCTTAATCCCAACACAGATTGTTGTCGTTTGCGAAACCAGCCGACAATGTCCCCTCGTCGCATGAGTAGCCTTGAAAAGCCATACTATTCCAAGAAATGGGAGCTCTGTGGCCCCTTCGACGATGAAGAGGAGTGTACCTATTGTAATCCTGGATGGGATGTGGGCATGAATGAATTCCCTCAAGGGCAATCATTCTTAAATTTCTTTGATCTTTGGATTGATCAGATCCCTGACGAAGACTGTCCCTTGGGTGGCAAAGCTGCTTATGGAGATGCTATCGTAGCAGACCATAAGGACGTGACTATCAAGAGTTCTTATTTCCGCACTTTCCATACACCGCTCCGTAGTCAAGACCAATTCATCGATGCTTATGACTCTGCTTTGCGTATTGCTGATGGCCTCAGTCAAGAATTGGACTTGGAGGTCTATCCTTACTCTGTTTTCTATGTCTTTTTTGAACAGTACCGATACATTGCTGCACTTGCCTTTGAAATCTTGGGCCTAGCTATTGTCTCAATTTTTGCAGTAACAAGCTGTTTGCTTGGTAGTCTTCAATGTGGCTTGATTGTAATGAGCGTTGTTGTGATGATTTTGATCGATGTTGTTGGTGCTATGACTCTTTGGGGCGTCAGTCTAAACGGTGTCAGTCTTGTCAACTTGGTCATTTGCGTTGGTATTAGTGTAGAATTCTGTTGTCATATTGCCAGAGGTTTTATGGTGGCTAGTGGTACTAGAGAAGACCGAGCAGGTAAAAGTATGGTAGACGTCGGTAGTTCGGTAAGTTATCCAGTAAAAATAAAAACAAACGATATACTTATCGCTTTATCAGGTATTTTGTGGTATTACTCTTACAAAATTTGCTGGTATTATTGTCTTGGCCTTTACTCGCTCCAAAATCTTTGAAGTGTATTATTTCCGCATGTGTAAGTTGCTTTTTGATGTGACGAAGTCTCAATGGCTAATCAACCTTTCGTAGATTTAACTATTGTTATTTTGGGGGCTCTTCATGGCCTTGTTCTATTACCTGTATTATTAAGTATGTTTGGTGGTGAAGGCATGTCCTTGACAGCCGAATTTGATGAAGACGGATTTGCCTGGTCCACTGGTCATGATTGGCCAGGTCGCAATAACCGTGGGCTCTTAATCGATGATCATGAAAGCTCTGATCAAGTCTTTATTACTGATATACCAGAGGGTGGCGATCAAAGAGGTTACCGTCAGGCCAACACAATGTCTGCGGAATAAGGTTTTTATTCTTTTATGAAACTTTATACCTGCTATTTTTATTTTATTTTTTCCTTTGTGAGAAGGGCCTCACACAGTATTTATGAAAACTACTCGTACAATAATAATATTATTTTTTCATTCACCAAGAGCAATTTTACCAAATACCTGTATAGGCACTTGAACAGCCAATAATTGAATATTCTTGGTGCCTGAGCACCCAATCGAAAAGCTGTTTCTTTTCGTTTAAAAGTGTGTTTTTTTGTTTTTGAATTTGCTTTGCTCATGTAAAAGAGAATGGTTTTCCAAAAAGTGTTTGTTGCAGTTGGTAGAGTACCAAAATGAAAGTTCTTGGCCATCTCAACTTTGAGTTGTGCTCGAGCTCTACACTGTAGAGCTACAAAGGAGTTATACGAGTGGGAGGGGAGGCGAGAGGTTTCTCTAACGACCTTTTTAAACCACTACTATCAGGTACAATGGAGACAAGAAGAAGTTAAAATAAGCTGAGTTCATCTACTTATCTATATCAGTACTATATCAATGGGTAGTTTATGCATACACTGTACAAATTTCAGTATAGCACAGGAGATATGTCTGCAAATAAAGGTTATTATTAAAGATAGACATTGCTGATATAGAAAATGTACTCCTATATCATTGTTGTTCTTTAAAAGTTCGTTAACTGTAGGTTTGTTTTTTTTTTGTTTGTCTGATGGGACAATTTTCATAAAAGACTAATGTACTGAGAGCAGTATAGTCAACAAATCGCTATGAATGAAAACAACAATAATACAATAGCCAACAAAATACTACTAAATGAAAGAGCTAAGGTAATCATTTATTGCCATTAGGCTTGTTCAGATCGTTCTGCCCAAGCAACCTATTCCAATTTGATCGTCGATGAATCAGAAAATTATATCGAGACAAGCATCAATTTTGCTCTGAGGCAAGTTCAACTTGTCGAATAACAAAATGGATCAATTTCGCATAAACCTAGATCAATTTCGCGACATCAACCTAAACACTCCAATCAAGTCCTTCCTGCTTCTATGTTTCAGGACACATGTATTTTATCGAGCTGTCACATCGGTCTTAAAAACACACACACACGAATGAGGTCTTCACATTGATGTTCTGATTGAATTAGTTGGCCTATAGCAGTACGAGTATAGTGGAAAGTCAAGCGTACTGTACTATAATCAAAGTCAATACATTCACAGCTTTTGCTGCGCTCTGTTTATTTTTTCTTATATTCTAACTTGGTTGTGGAAGTGATTTACAATGCGAAATAAAAATGAATAAATGCTTCGAAGCTTAGACATACTGTGAAAACTTCAATGTGAAGACTTTGGGTGTGTTAGATCTTTAATTAATGAAGTTTGAGACAAAGACTTTTTTCTATATATGCATATTTACAGAATTTCATTCTTCTTCAACGTTTGTAATGAGTTGAAAAGAACATTATAGGAGAGAGAAGGGGAAGTCTGATGCTCTCGTTTGAGGGCTTGAAACACTGTTCTTCGTGTACCTTGTATACAGTAACCAAGTGGTCTACATAGGCACTTGGAGACACAATGAAATCAATGGTGGCAGGAAGAGCAAACATATACCTTGTTTAGAACGTATTCCTGCCTCGTCATTTTTGTTTACTGCTGCTGCTTCTACAGAAATATTCTGATGGAATTCGCTAGTGTGGACACAAGTAATTATCTCAAGAAATGAGTCGCAAACATTCGCCTCAATGTGACATTCAAAGAAATGAGAGGGTAGCGATTCAAAGAGTAATTTCATTCTGAATGTTGAGTTTGTTTGTGTTTTTGACAAAAAGAGTACAAGCTGGTATCACTTGCTTAAACTGGAACGCGATTCATATCATGAGAGGCTAAGGGTTGCAGGAGTATGAAATAGCTATCTCGAAAAAGAATGCCACACATATTTCTCTTATCCTAATAAATAGACGAAGATTCCAGAGATAAGCAACGTATTGTTTTGGGGCCTGATATGAATAAATTTGGCTACTGCGATGGATTAACGCGTCCTTTAATCATCACACCATAGATGTATGCGAAGAGAAAAAGCTTGTTACTCAAATTAAGAGCGTGGGTCTAAATGTATCACCTAATTTAGATTTTAAATGAATTCTTTCAAAAGATATAAAAGGCAATATGTAGACGCCTCCTTGGATGAGCATAAGGAAACATGAAAAAGCGCTGAACTAAAATAAGCTTTGTGGGCTGATTGTATGTTGGATCTCTCTAAATTCTTCTTAACGGATTTTCTCATTTCAATTCAGGTTGTCGAAGCCAAAAGAATTTGTGAATAGAAGAGACATACAAATAATCAAGTGCAGATCCTTATTGTTTCAAAAGAAATGCTGTGTAACACAGTGCTACATTACCAGATATTCAGATGATTTAAACTTTATTAGGGAACGAACATATCCAAGTCAAATTTTAATATACGTGTTGCTTGGTTTTTCTATCTCTAACAAAAGAATCGAGACTCTGTAGTGCCTCAGGCAAAACATTACAAGCATAGTGGTTGAAGGGGAGGGAGTGGGAGTAAACAATAACCCACACTATATGAAACCAACAAAGGAAGACGAGGAAAAACAACGGGAGATACGCGCCCTTTAAAAAAAGATCAGATACGGCTTTTTTTTTTGCTCTTAGAAGCAATGGACTTTAATCTTTTAGATTCTTTTGAGCTTTGTTAAGGAAGTTGCTATTGTTTTTTTTGTTCAAATTTTAGTTGGTATGATGTTTTTGGGGACATTGATCTGTGGTTCATTTACCCAAGATATGTGGCTGGGATATTTTTTATCCTTTACGTTGAGTGATCAACTGATTGTAACGTATTCATTGTTATGGGAGAGAGATGCCCATATGCTACCAATATCTTTCAATTCGTATTCAGAGCAGAACAAGAAGAACGATTCTTGTGATCTAGTTGTGTTAGCCCAAGGAAAAATTAGTTTCGTATACATATTAATGGTCATGATTGCATTACCTATTTCTGCCTATCAATTGCAATTGCGATTCGATTAGATGATTACTCTTATTTCAGGAGTAAGCCTCCTTCAGAAAACAGAATGTAGAAGTGCATGCTTTAGCGATACCATTTAAGGCTAGACATATTCTCGAACATTTTTTATTGTATACACTTTTCTATGCCTGTTCATTCACCTAGGACAGCTATGGCTTGTGCTCTAGTCAACTATCTTTCAAGAATTGAACTAGACTTGCAATTGCTTGTACCTGAGCTTTATTTTAAACATCACACTAAAATGTCAATATGACGTAATCTATAACATTGTAGGCTTGTTTCTTCCATGCGTTGTTTTTTTCTGAATGTAATTGATGTTGTATAGACAAAGTGCTTCTCAAACTTTTTATGAATGTTTATCTGAAAGTATGTTTATTGCTAACAAAGAAACACATCATCACAAACAAAAAAAAAAGGTACAAATGACGTCGATGTGACAGTCTTCTGTACTACACTACTTTTATACACACCTATAATATACATTTATTTTTTTAGCAAGTGCATCAAGGGCATATGCTTTCGAGGTAGTTCGACCACTAAAATAGTTAAAAAAAAAAGGGTTAATGCCATGTGGCTCAAAAAAGCTTAATGATACATACCCACTTTGTTGCGCTTAAGATTCTCTTTACATAATGGGCTGCAATACCAGCGAACAGCATCCATTGTTGGGTTGACTGTGATCATGGGTGCATGACATTTCTGATGATAAGCACGAGAACATCCTCCCTCACAGAGAATCAACTGATTGTCGTTCTCTGTTTCCTCTGGTGATTGACAAACAATACAAAAATGTTGAACAACTGGACGTATACGGTCCTGTAGTCGCTCATTTGAAAAAGCAGATAGATCTAAGCGTGGCAATCGACTGGCAAGACCATAACCCTTATAGTCGCATCCATGTTTACTAATATAAAGCATAAGTTATGTAATCATTTTCCTTTGTATCATTACGTACTTGCACAATGTTCGTTTGCCCCAAGGCCCAGGCCTCCAATTTACACCTTCAGTCGTGCCACAGTATCTACACCAATCAATACTTGTTTCAGTGAGATGTTGAAACACGGTCTTATTGTCCTTTTGGTTGGCAATAGGCTCAATCAGCTGACAACGGGATGCTGTGAATGAAGGTGCTGGCTTCTTTTTGTCTTCTTTCTTTTTTAAGGCCTGAGTGTGCTTCTTTCGGCGTTTCTGGCGGGGATTGGTGGTGGGTCGTTTATAGGGGAATTCGTCTAGATCAAGAAATGATAATTCACTGGCCGGAGTCTGGCTTCTGGCTCGTTTCAGATTCTTGGCAGGATTGTGGAATAAGATAGAGAATTCGTCTTCACTATCATCATTAGGCTCATCAAACACTGTTGGCTCAGAGCGAGGAGAAGGTATATTATCGCATGCAACATCCTCGTGAAAGGCGTCTAATAGTTTGTACCAATCCAAGTCATTTTCGCTTGAAGATGGTTGTTTGGTTGACTCAGTTGAGACTGAAAGGATATCATCATCTGATTCATGGGTTGGTTCAATAATGCCACCATCAAACAGAGGTTCATGATTGTATAAGAAATTAGTGGGGGAGGTAACGGGGGAAAGGTGAGGTGAGGTTGCTAATTGTTGGGAAGATGAGGTTGAATGGCTGCTGAGTGAGGCGTTGTCATCTTGGTCTAAATGAAAAGAAGATGTAGGGTATAATGGGCTATCTGAAGCCAAGAATACATCATCCTTAATAAGAGTATTGCCAGAAAGCAGCATAAACGGCCGCGTGAAATCAAGTGTCGGACCTAGAATCAATTGGCTGATTGCTATTCTTGGTCCTCCTATTGGTAAGGCTGCAGGGTTGCACTCGTGATACGTATCTGGTGACGAGTCCCCAATAGGCTTAGCAAGTGTTGTTTGATCTAATAATACCGTATCCCATAAGTTGTAAGGAAACGATTGTGATAAAACAGTAAGTTGAATGTCTGGTTGAATGTCTGTCATCTCTTTAAGCAGAAAAGTATATCAGAGAAAATAGCTATTTTCTTCTATCTAACAAAAAAAGAAAGAAAGAAAGAAAGAAAAAAGGAGAGAGCGTAAGAAAGAGAAAGAAGGAAAAAGAAAGAAAGGAAAGGTTAGAAGGTATTTTTGTAATTGGTCTAAAAAGGGGGCAAGTGAGATAAGATGCCAATCAGCTACCGCCACTTTTCAGAGCACGACTGTTCTGGTTGCATAAGCACGCACGCACGCATACACACAAACATCATTTCCAGATTCTGAGTGTCGAAATAAATTTCTTTTAGAATTTATTGAGGCCACAATTACCAAATAAGACAGCACGATACAGATTGAATTTGCGTGCACAGAAAGTGTTTGCATCATAAGCATCGCAACCCTTGAGGAAAAAGGCGCAATGCTTTATTCAATTGGCGCAGTCCGAAACAGTAATTCTTTTTAAGCATTGTTTTTTAATCAAGGTTGTTATCTACAGTCAAACAATCTCTCATCTTTGACTTTGTTTGCCAATTAGAGAATATATGGGCTTACAGCCATACTTCTTGATACTTTGTGTATAATAACAATGTATCTGGTATTCATATCACACTTGTCCAGAGTATCTATCGCACCTTTCGTGGACTCCAGGGAAATATTCATCACGAGTTTTAGCTTCGACGATACTACCTATTTCATCAAAAGGATCTTTGCTTCTTCTCGTTTCTTTTTTTATCTCTAGTTACTGAAGGCAACTTTCTTTTGTATAGCTTTAGATGCAGGATCAAATCTATGATACCATTCTCATCGAATGCTCAAACAATTAACACTGCTGTACCTCGTCTACTTAGAAACCCTCATGTCTTTTAAAATTACGCCTTGTGTGTGCATATTAAAACATGTTTCGCCAATGAAGACACAGCTCTTCTCTCAGCTCGTTCCCTTATCTGTCTTCTTGGGCCTTGTTTCCTTTATAAGCAAACACTTACTTAAATTAGCAGTTGTGCACCAAATTTTGATTTCTCTTCTTTTTTTTTGTCATGGCTTTAATGAGCATTGTTGTTTTTAGGAGCATGACCTATAAGGTTTAACTGACCTGCTCTTTCTGGCTTGTTTCATATACAACCCTTTTTGACGTAGTTGGCCCAGAAGAAACACGTGTATAAATTTGTGCTTATTTCTTCAAGGTCTAACTCACTTTCTTTATATTCGTTTCTCAGGGTCTCTTTTCATTTTCTGTTTGGTCAGGCCACATAAATCACTGTCTGCTTTGTTCATTAGCTTCTTGTCTCTCATGACCTAATCTTCACTCCTATAATCCAAGCCTTTTGTCAATGTTACCAAATGATTCTCAATAATCACTGTTGAATACCAAATTTATCTGTTCGTACGCGAACATCAGTAAGTTGGATAAAATTCAAGATTATGCATCGCTGCATTCCCCAATACATGTCATGTTTCTTCAGGCGCTTCTCACTCACCCGATTAAGGCTAGTTTAGGACAAAAATAAGACCTTGATCTCTTAAAATAAACTCTGTATGGTTTTCTATATGAATGACAAACCCGATGCAACAAAGCTAATATCTAATGAGAGTCATGTTTCGATTACAAATTCCATCAAGATGAAAGTTTACAATACCAACCTGACATACAGCATATCAAAAATCTCACCGCAATGAATTTATATGAATCACAATTACGTTTTTGGTGTACCATTACCCAAGTAGAATTCAAAGGTGATCAAGAATTAGTTAAAAGGAAAAAAATCTCAATTGAAGCTGCGGTATTGTCTGTATGCTTTTTTTGCAGCCACAGTTGATTAGTTCTGATTGATACCGTTTCTCATGATATGTCTTGGTATTACAGACAACCATTACAATATAGTTCCAAGTATGCAGGAGACCAAGATCATCCTTTTCAAGCAGAAGTTTTAATCCGATATCACTTCACAACTCTAAGTGTAGTCAATGGATTTATTAGAGAGTAAAAGAAACAAGCAATATTCTATGGTGTTTAGTAAAATGCTGTGGTAGTTTAGTGATAGCTGATAGGATTACTATCATTTTATCATTTCTATCATTGTGTAGTTTGGGACGCTTTGGACGAAAGCAACTCTCAGCAATAAAGAACAGCTTAAGTGCTTTTGCCTTTTATTGTTTCAATATGTGTGCTTTAAATAAGTAACCGGGAGTAAATTGTTATGTTCATCTTTTAAAGAAAGAGTATAAGATATGTTTAATAATTAAAAAAACAGAAAAAGACAAGAAGAAACCAGAGAGGGAAAAAGGGAGAGGGACAATCACTGGCTGTAAGGTGATGCATTTGCTTTTTGAGAGAAACCTCTCGAATGCTTTCCATGTGAGATGTTGAAGATCTTTGGACAAATCGCGTCCGAAAGATACACTCCGTGACTGTAGCTGTCACTTTCTGCTTCTGCTTTCTTTTCTTCGCGCTCTTCTTGTAAGACCTTGATAGCCTCCAAAGATTCAGCCAGGCACTCCTATATACCATAGAGATTTCAGTGTACTTGATTAACTGGATAACTAACAATTCAATTCGTACCTTCATCTTCATAGTAAATCGATTAAGGCTTCTCGAGCAAGCCTCTTCTTCTTTCTCTTCATCGCTCACTACAGCTTTAGCCACACGGATGTACTCGTAGTGGCCATTTTTGCTGTAATTCATTTGCCATAACCTAACATAGCAGTCTTACGAGAAAACAAATATAAGCTAATTAATGAAAGAGGCACAAGAGCTTAAAGTGAAAATGCATTTCTTACCGCTAGGCTGCAAGTACAGAACTTTGAGCTTCTTAAAGCTCTGGCAGCTAGCAAAGTAGCACTTGTCTGCTACTGTCTTGAGCATTGCCAACAGAGCAAGCATACCTTTGCTATTGTCAAAGGCGGTCTTACAAGCATCAACTCCAAATCATCATTGATATGAACAATGCCATCAGCCTTGTAGATCTTACAATGATCTACCTTCATCGTCTTTACTTGCTTCGACATTGCCAAGAGTTTTCCTTCACCAAGCAAAAAAAAGGGAGACAGCACATCTTCATCAAATTTATTAAGTAAAATATCCATCAAACGAAAGACAAAGCGATCGTTATACACTGCCTCAGAGTAAGTGATAGAGAGCTTTCTTTTATGAATCACGTTGCTAATTGTTTCTATATTAGAATAGAGAGTTTTCCTTTAACAAAAGAAAAGGAAACCACATTATTTTTTTTTATATACATTTTCTTGGGTAAGCTACTTTTTATTTCAATATTTGTCAACTTCATCTTGGGAGCTCTTCTGATTACTTCATTCATCTCCGAACTTCATAAATAAAACAACGTGAGCATTCTCTTTTTCGCTTTATTCTGTTCCTCTTTATTCTACTTACCTATATCTGTGAAATTATTTCAAGCCAATCTGCATCATCTTCTTTCTTCTTTTCTTCCCTTGCTTTTTTCTCTGTGCGAATTTCGTGGCATATCTGCAAACACGTCAAAGCAACTATTAAAAATAGACTAGCCATCTAACTGTTGACTTGTACCCTCTGCTTCTTGGTTTTCCTGTTATCGATGGCTACAGTGGCTGCTTGCACCTATCAATCATAGTGTTATTTCACTGATATATTGTGCGCCAACCAAAGAATACTTACAACATCCTCAGATTAGTAATGGTTCTATAAGGACAAGAAAATAATTCCATATATTAAAAAGAAAAATAAAATTCTACTTACAACTGTTGAAGCAAGGTTTTCTTTTTCATTTATGGTCAACAATCTACCAATGTGCTTCGCAACGTCATTCGTTATATCTTTTGAGTTGTCTTTTACTGTATTCAAGCAGTCAATGTGAACATTCTTTAGCATAAGCTCTTTTTTGTTTCTAGATATGTCTTTAAAGTTTCAAAGTCCCATTCTGATACTGGGTTATCACAGAAGAACTTGAGATATTTGTTTTTAGCTTGAAGAGTAGCTTTATAATTTAAGGAAGACATTTTTTATTAGAGGGAAAGAAGGTTGAAACATAAACAAAGAGACTTTTAGGAAACAAAAATCAGATGTCCTTGTTAAAAGGTGCGCAGTTTGAGCTTCTTAAGTGTCAAAAAACATTGCCCTTTGCTCTTTAAGAATTTGGAGCAATCAGTCATCAGCCTTACAACAATTTGCATTTATTATAAAGCTAACTGTGTTTGTATGCACTTAGACATAAGGACGAACACAAACCCATAGCTGACCTGATTTAATTCATGCAAATCTGCTGTATCTTCTTCTGGAGGTTCTTCCGAAAGTTCTTCTGGATCCCCTACTGACCTTTTGTCTGGCGCTGATAATTCTGTTCGCACTATTCATGCACCTGGTTCTTGGTTCGTGATGGTGATTGTTATCGTCGTGGTCGTCATAGTTGTCGCTGTAGTGGTGATCTTGGTGTTGTTAGTGTTGAAAGTATCGCAAAATGCATTGCCTAGCATATTCCAAATAAGATACAAGTCCTATGTTATGTCGCTCTACTTAATTTACATATTGACATACAATCCGTGTATTGAACAAAAGTTTCTCTTTAATTTTGTTTAACTCTCTTGACCTAACAGAGACAATGGGGGCATATCCCAGGCATAAACAGTGAGGCAGTGATATGAACGATACAACCGCTCATAACAGCAACAGTAACAGTAACAGTAGAGAGGGGGTACACCATCAGCTGAAAAAAGCTTTCAAAGAAGTGGATTTAGGCGGAGAGGTAGAATCCCATTATGATCTTTTGTAGTCCAACTCATTCCGCTTTATTTATCTACATTGGCTCTCCAAAGCCAAGAATTGAGATAATCTGTTTATTTTCATCACAATCAATAATAGATGTACAAAGCATTTTAGATCAATAGCAATCATTCAGGTGTGCGCTTATTCCTCAACATTGGTTGATGGGAGGAGAAGCAGTGGATTTTTAAGTACTTAGGCCAAAGAGACTACTCAAGAGAAAGACATGTTGTTGTTTATTTTTTATTAGACATTTAGCTTTGGCCACCTTTGATTACCTTTGTTTGCTCAGATTACTTACTAACCATGAAGAATAAGACTGTGCTATGCAAAACATAAACACCTGCTAGAAGATGTTGATATCAGCGCTACCTCTTCCTCCTGATGCAGAACTATCTGGCTTCAGTGCTCCTAGTCATTCATCTGCAGTTAGTCAAAACTTTGACTAGACATCCTCCTGAAATGCTCGACTTTAATCAACCTTCTCCTCCTCTATGAATAATGCTCTCAAGAAAAAAAGGGCTGATTGAACTATGTCCATCCATGACCTCACATAGGTTATCAGACATTCTAAATCTTTCTGTTGCCTAAAAGCAAAACAGACAGTAGACAATAACATGAGGATGCTGTCTTGGAATCAACTCGATCCTTTTCGACAGGTCTTCTTAGGCTCTTGAACATCTTGGGATGCTATGCTTATTCTGTCGATACTGCCTTTTTCGCTTCTTTTCTGTTGATTAGAACCACTTAAGGTCAAGTTAAACGTATCGACAAGGTTGTCAATACCCAGCATGACCAATGTGAAATTTTCGCTAGGTAATTGGAGTGGATGAGGTATCAAATAGATGATACGATGCCAAGCATAATGAGCAAATTCGTTCGACTATTCTGACCCCACGTTGGGTCCGTTCACAAACACACCCTCGACCTTCTCTTGTTCTATATACACTAATTGCTGAACATACTCTGTGAGAGCCAGTAAAGCTGTATTCCATTGTTGAATAGCCTTGGAGTGGTGTATTCAACGACCAAAGCAATTCTTAAGGATATCCCACATATTGACATCCACTATGATCTAATAAAAGTCTTGCTCCAAGCCTTCCTGCGTAACGGCTGCAGGACGCGCTTGAGTCTCAAATAGCCAACGAGAATAGATATCAACATCATCGTTTGCGATGGACATGTCTTCTAATAGTAAGTTGAATCCCTGCCCTATCACCTCCATAAACCATTTGATGTGAGCTGCCGAAGAAAAGATGAAAGGATCAGGTGGTTGTTTTCTTGGTGGTGGATGTAGGCAAGTAGTGATCTCTGATGTTGGTACTCTTCGTGTAGACAGTGGAAGTGAACCAAGTTATTTTGTTGTCAGGTCTGTCTGCGTGGTAAGATTGTGAGAGAGTATATGCTGTTCAAAGCAAGAGAAAGTAAGAGAAAGAAAAAAAGAAATGCAAATGAGTTTGAATGGTTCACTGGAGTTTTAAATAAATAAGGCACAACACAATTGTTTCTAGAGACAAAGAGAAAGCAAGTGCTTGTTGCGTGTATGTTGGGTTGATTTCATATGTATAAAAGCAGCAGCTATCCCAACAATAGATGGAGAGCATAGACTAATTGATAATAAAGGAATTTATTTTTCTTTTATATGCTTTGAAAAGAAAAAAGGTAGTTTATTAAATAATAGTAAACACACAAGTGAGAAAGACATGAAGTTATGACAAATATATGTATTTATTTATTTTTGTTTCTTGATACAAAGCTTTATAGAAGTAGATGAGCCTTTGGGAGTTTTTTTTTTTTCTTTAGTCAAACTACTACCCCCCCCCCAAGATCTAAAGAGTCCCAATAATCCAAACAGTCCCAATGACCCCGACCGCCTACCTTGAACAGGACAAGAACCGCACAGCAATCACCCCCACCGCAGAGAATGCTCTGACGAACAACCTACTACTACCGAATCCCCCCACATACCAAGCCTTCCGCATGGCGATTCTGTTTCCCCCCAGTCCCGCAGTATCTCCAGAAGCATAAGCACGGAAAAATCATAAAAAGTAGGCTTCAGAAGAAGACCATTGTGTCAGTCCTGGTAAACCAAGACAACAGAGAAACAATGTATAGTGGTACCAAACGAGTAGACTGGCCAAACCAGTGAGAAATAACAGTATGTGGATACTATATATATAAAAAAAATAGTATGTGCATATACTATATGAATAATATGTGCATATACTATATGGATAGTATGTGCATATATTATATGAATAGTATATGTGAGAAGGGGAGCTTTCGATTTACACCACAAAGTGTCTAACAAGAAAGTGAGTACTTTGGAGATCAACCAGAGGCATCCAACTTGATATGAGAGAGACCCGCGTTCGTAGGCGCCGCCAGAGACATCCCCCTTGGTAGAGGCAATCGCCGATTGGTTCAAGCCTGCCAAGATAGGACGACCAGAGTCACCAGGACCGCCAGGATTACCAGGACCCTAACGTCTTGAGGTTGCAACCTTCCCTTTTGTTTGCTTCTTGTGGGGAAGGCGCGTGGGAGGCAAGTGGAAGGCAAGTGGGCTTTGGTTTTGACGCTTTGTTAGAGAGTTGCCCACTTGCCAGGGCTGAAAGGATTTCTTCTTTTTTTTTCTTGTGACAAACATTTTTGCTTTGGTTGTTGAAATGCTTTGCTTGTGTTTGTGCTTGGTACCGTAGCATGAGTACTTGCTGAACACCACAACGTTCTTGTAGTAGACCAGTCTTGATTACAGTAAATGGTGACCTAGACGTGCTCACTTGAAATGAGGCTTGTAAACCATGACAGGACAGATTCTTGACTACTTTAATCGTTGGCTAACCAGAGTAAGAGATTTTTCCAGGTAAGATGAGGCAGTCTTGCACCAAGTAAGTGTTGTTTCTTGTTGGTTCATACCTATACGAACAAGAAAAAAAAAGTCAATCAAATGAACAAAGTCAAAAGTTTATCAGTACTTACCTTAACATAGACGTGTTTCCTGACTTGAGTTCTTGACATTTTTTTTAACCAGAGTCTTTGACTATTTTTTAGCTTGAGTTTTTGACTTTTTTTTTTCTGAGAGTTCTTGACATTTTTTTTGACCAGAGTTTTTGACTTGTTGTTTTGGTTTGTGTATGAAAATAAAATAGACTGAAAGAGAGATAAAGAAGAGAAGAAAAAAAAAAGAGAAAAGGAGCATGAGAAAAACTCACGTACTTAAGAAAAAAAGATAGGGGTATTGGTTAGTTGATCAAAGGAAAAGGCTGATCCCATGGTGATTTCAGCTGACTTGTGTCACATCGATTCCTTCTTTTATTTTCACCTCTCTAAAAACTATTTTCTTTCATTTTGTATGAATCCTATATTCTTTGTCGTTTTGTAAAAGATGTAAACTGTATATTCTATATGGCAACTGCTAGAATCTTTGGCGACCACACTCCACCTCAGTTTACTAACTCGTCTCTCTCCCCCCCCCAACCGCGGCACTATCGCCTAAAAAGGTATCTCTCAAAGGGTCTCTAAGGATCGTTTGTTTGTATTATTACATAAGGATTACACTTTACTAACATTGAAAAAGAATACTACTGCTTTCTATACCCTTGAACCTCTTTTCTACCTACTAGAAGCTTTATCCTCAGGCAATTCAGTTCTGAACATACGCTCGAATTTACTCCTGTGTCTACAAAGTGATAAAGTACATCTACTATTGCTAAAGATAACTAACTATTCGATTTTTCTAGAATTGGTCATTTATTGTTTAGATCCCATGAAAATTGATTTTTCATGTGATTTGCTTTTCACTTTTAAAGCTCCATGTTATCTGTTGCCTAGACCCGATTTCAATACTATCGCCTATCTCTCTCTCCTTTTTAGTACAGCGATTTTTTTTTTCTTTTGCAATATAGATAGTACAAAGATAAAACTCTATTATGATTTTAGGTTTACAATACCCATTATACTTTCCTTTTATATCAAAGTGGGCAAACACATGAACTGCATGCCGTATGCATTATGATGCAGATACATGATAATGAACGGTCTTGTATCATATCTGACTCTCTTCACCTCGATAGTTCTATTTTTTTTTCTTTTTTTAGGGAAAAATACTGAATTCTGATTGGCTCAAGAAACAGGACCCAGCAAAAAAATATGGATACTGCTTTTGAATGGTTTATGCTGATTTATTGTTCATGAATACAATGAAAATAGCGTCCTTACCATGCCAATTCTACGATTGCTAGTTATTAAAGAAAGCAAAAGATCAAAGATAAAATAGTGGTGTCGATATGAAAAAGAAGTAACAAGATTATTGACATTTGACAGCTGCATTCATAAAAAAAAAAAGAGTGTGCCTAAAAAAAAAGCGTACCTAAAAAAAAGCGTGTTTTGATTTTTGGAGAAATCCAAGATTGGCAGAGAAAAAAGAAGAGCGATTTTCGCATCGCGCCTTTTTTTTCCCTCATGCAAAGAGCGTGTCTTTTTTCTTTTAGAAAGAAAAAAAAAAGGCCAAAGATTGATTACCCTTTTTTTTTTCTGACTACTCAAGATAAAGGGAAATAAAAAGTGATGATAATCATAAAGTTATCTGACTATCAAACAAATGTCTAAAAGTTAAAGAGGAGTTTGGCTGTCAAAATAAAGTTGGCATTAATATACATTCCCTCTGCTTTCTTTTTTCTTTTTCCTTTACATTAAGCATACACTAGAACAAGATAATGATGCTAAACTCTGATTGGATAACTACTTTAGCCTTTTTTTTTGGCATTTATAACATGCGCGTTGAAATCTTTTTTTTTCTTTTCTTTTCTTTACAAAAAAAAAATCAATTCATTTCTTGGCAAAGCATCACTTCAATCATATCAAAAGCAAGTATCCAAACACTCTTCTTTAAACGAAACGTTACTCACCATACTTCTTTTCTTTAGTCTAGATTCTTCCAAGCTTACCAATACATCCCTTGTGAATGCGCCTACTTACTGTGTCTTTCAAGTCAAATCTCTTCTACTTTGGTTGTCTCCTATGAACTTGTACAGGTTGAGAACAAAGGCTGATGCTGCCTTTCACACTCCAATAGAGGCGAATTACTTGTCATAGGCTAGTCCCTTCTTCAGACGACTCCTCTGTTATCGATAGACCAGGAAGTACTCATAGTAAGGAAAGGCAAACAAGCGCCCTGGTCTGATAGCAATCCATGTGTGAGTACTTTGAGGTTGCGGATAGGGAAGTAGGTGCAGACATACTTGTACAATTCCCGTTAGCTGACTGATAAGTGTTTACCAGGAAGTGAGAAAGTGCGAACAGAACTAAGCTTTTTTTCTTTTAACAAGGAAAAAAAAGGCTTATCCTCTGCGTTCTCCTCCTTGTCTTGTCTGCCATGTGTCTCCGCTACTGATGAACATCTCAAACTCTGCCTACAACTTTCTATTTCTCGGTCCATAACTATCTCTACTGCGTCTCTACTGTGTCTCTACAAGCTATTTTTACTGTGTCTCTATCCAAGCTGCCTCTATTGTCTCTATCCAAGCTGCCTCTATTGTCTCTATCCAAGCTGCCTCTATTGTCTCTATCCAAGCTATTTTTACTGTGTCTCTACAAGCTATTTTTACTGTGTCTATACAAGCTACCTTTATTGTCTCTATATAAGCTACCTTTATTGTCTCTATATAAGCTACCTTTATTGTCTCTATAAAAGCTGCCTCTATTGTCTCTAAAGCTACTTCTCTTGCCTACTGTTTCTGCTACTATTATGCCCAGCTACTATTACTATATTATTCTCTTATAACTGTATCCATTAATCACTTATTCTTATTGTGTCTATATCAATCATTTCATTTAAACTGTCACCATCTTCATTACTTGCCTAAACAAATAAATCGACTTCTTGCTGGCATTAAACCCTTACACAAAAACAAGCCTTTGACTTTATTCAAACTAAACAATGAAACCAGAGCACGGTAAAATAGTGACCTTTGAGATGCTACATATCATATCAACCTCATTCCTTTTGATCTACATAAACCAAAGCATTCATAGTTATCTTTTTGCTTAGACACGTACTTCAAAATGCTCACAACTCGGAAAAAAACTTATCATCTCAACAACAGTCATGACTTGCAAAATAAGCAACTAATTATCACTAATCTTAAACATCAAAGAAAGGCTACCTTAGAAAAAAAGAAAAAAAAAAGATGAAATTCATCACTTTTGAACACCTAAAAATAAGCTTCTATCTCTCACTCTGTTTTTTTTTCCATCATCAATTGTAATACAAACGAGTGTTTCTTGTATTGTCCCAAATGCCTGTATCAGCAGTAAAGTCTATTTTATTCATGCATTTTGACAGATAAACTCCTTTTTAATAGAGAGAGAAAAAATCAGAATAAAATAAACGAAAGTGATACAATGTCAATGATAACTTACCCCGCTGCTTTTGGTTTCAGAACATGATTTTCTTAAGGAATAGGTTCAAAGCAATGACACTTTAAGCCATATAAGCTTTGGCTTATTTCTTGTTTTATTTTTAGGCATGCGAGCATCTCATCTAGCTATGGTTGGAATGCGTTCATTGGATAAACTCTTGCTTTTCAATGTAAACATATTACTACTCTGCTGGCTCAAATGTGTTACTTTTGAAGCAATCCTGTAACCAAAGCCTCTTTTTGTCTTGATAACTGAAAAAAAAAACATGGATATGTTACAGAGAAAGATGCTCAATCTATATGTTATTGGTCATTTGTTGACTGTACAGACACAGCTCAACAAGATCATTTTCTTACCATGAACAATAACAAATATTGAGTGATTTGTGGTAGACCTTTCTTTTCTTTTAATTTTTATCTTTCTATTAAATAAGAAGAAAAAGACGACAAAACCTGAGGCTTTGATAGACACCACATCAATAGCTATGGAGATACCCTCACTTCCTTACATTTAAGAAAATCTTGGCCGAGAATGGACTGTTTCGTCTGGATTCAGAGAAAAAAGCAACAGAAGAGCGGCCAGAAAAAAGAGGCTAGATAGTTGTTCTAGCAAAAAAAAAAAAAAAAAAAAAAAACATTTTTATATATCCAGTATTTTGTGAGGATTATGGTGAAACAACTACTCTGATGCTAGATATATCCACCAAAAAAAGAATACATGGCTTATGTTACAAAACACTATCACGGCAGCAATTCAGCAGAGTACAGTGTGATAGATAAAACATACCTAGGCTATTCTAGCTATGATGGTGCCGTCGTGAAAGCCACTTTCAACGTCACTGTTCTTAGCCTGAATAAAATCTATTCAAGCTTTCCCTATTTCCATTACACTATAGATGTCACTAGTATGTTTTTAAAGGCAAGAGATTATTCTGTCTATAGCATTTCTCTCTCTCTCTCTCTCTCTCTCTCTCTTTTTTTTGATCCAAACAATGAACACATGTACCGTGCCCTTTATAAGATGGAGAGAGACGGAACGATCGAACGAATTCAGCTTACAGGAGAGATAGCTGATGTTCCAATCTCTGGTGTGTTTTTGATGATGACGAATTTGCGGTTATCAATCTGTAATAGATATATGTGTTTAGCTTAGGTTACATTATGCTGAGACGATTCTTCTTGAATTCAAATATCACAAAGTATATTAGTTTTGATACTACTGTAAGCAATTTGAAGTCTCAGCAGCAAATCTGCATATTCAATCTTGAATTAGCAAGTTTCTTTTCAGCAATACCAGATAAATCAACTAGCTGGGGGTATTGGCCCAGCTTGTTCTAAGATCAAGAAAAGACTCATTCGATTACCCAAACATGACCATTTCTCACAGTTGTTTATGGTAGGAGACAGCTTGAGCAGCTGTGTTTAGTTGATGCCTGAAACATTGTTTACAGATGAAGTCAAATACAATGTTACTGTTATACCCGAAAGCAACAAAGTAGTGCTTACTAGCTTTATAAATGAATCTGTGAAACGCTTGTCGTCCTTTGACGACAATCAAAATACCAACCTTATTTATGATTGGAGGCTTTCATCAGATCAATGATATCATATCATAACTGGTCTTTTTGACCGGTGCAATGTTTGCATCAAAGTATGGGACTTTTGGGTCAAAAGCTATGTCTATTCAGAGCAAATGGGTGCTGACTTGGTTCTTCCCATCAAGTCTTTCATTGTGCTACAACATGAGAACCCAACTGTTGCATCTGATTACATTGGCAAAGTGTATTATCTCGCACACGTAGGGTATACGTCAAACCGACTATTGTACGCAATCCAATCAAGTTAAAAAGAAGCAAAATAAAAAAAGTCCAGTCATTTTTCTCAGCTCGATCTTTCACTGAATTCTGGAAAGCAAGATATAAACAAGACCTCAATCAGTCTCAAAGAGAAATCCTTTTCTGTCAGGCTATGGAAGATGACAGCGATCTTTTTCTTTATTTCCTTCCATGTGGCTTGACTTGTGCCATCAGCATAAACTCAAGCTAAATCAAAGTCAGTCACTACTTTTCAGATGGCAATGCTCCATCAATCCAAAACTATAGAGATATGGCAGATAATCATTGGAAAGCAATCGATGGATTTGTGTATGGAAAGCAATTTATACAACCTCGAAGTTATCCTGAAATGAACAACCTCTGAGTAAAGTACGAGCACAATAATCCTACTGAATACATTCGATTATTTCAAGACATCCTAAGCAACCATGTTATCTTGAGTTCAAAATGCACCAATATTCATGGAGAGAGAGAGAAATACAAGAACACTATGTTCCGCTAGGACCGGAGAAACTTAGAGAGGAATGGAACGCTATCTGTGTGTATTGGAGGGAAAGAAAAATGAGGAGAGTAGCACTTCAGCAGACATGAGCTGTACGGAAGAGACAGAGTATGTTCGGCGTACAATGTCCAGACAAGAAATCTACAAAAGAACCGACACTACACTGATCAGGAGATGCTTCATTAACATCAATATCACCCTCACTTCATCCAACAACCACTATATATTTGAAAAGACTTGTGAGTCAGTGATTTACCAGTGTACTTTAGTAGAAAGCAGAGGTAAGTACAAGCAGAAGCCATCCTTTTTTTTTTCTGAGGGTATCATTGTAGCAGCTGTTCTCATTCAATAAAATACGAATTTTTTAAGACCTGCTTTAATTTTTAGTGCCTGAACGTTAAATAGTAAAGTTTTTTTGGCCCTTTCTATTATTTTTATATATCGTAAATTCTCAAATCGCCCTCAACGATTCTCAAACTACTACTGTTAGCTCTCAATTGGGACAAATTGCTACCATCAATGACTTTACAAATAGCTTAGCTAGCCCAAGCATTTATATCAGTGTGTTTTATTTGTATAGAAAAGAGTATCTTTGAAGATCATTCAGTTTCATCCTTTCCAAATCTGCTAGTTCTACCCTTTTTTCAAACAAGCTCTTTAAACCATATACATACAACCACTATTCAGCTATAAGACATAAGGCAGTTTGAAGAAGGGGAAGATAGAAAGAGAAATTAAAGCTTTGCTAATTTGATGCTTTTAATTCTTAAAAGCTTTTCAGGGACAAAGTCACACAAATAATAAACTTTCCATACTTTTTCTTTCTTTAATACAACTATTCTTTGTCTTCATGAAAGCCAACTCATCTCCTCTTTCTTCTCACACTTCACATAGCAGTAGCCCTAAGCGCTTACTATCTCCTCAAAGACAAGCTGAAGAAATAGAGAGGCTAGCTGCCCAGGCTCTACTGAGTGTTTCACGGAAAAGGAAATATACACCATCGCCTCTCTTCTCACCACCTCGCGTCTCACATACAAATACGCTAGAGAGCGATATAGATAAAGACGGCCCTTGTCGCTGGACAAAGCGTCATTGGAAAAAGCTCGAAGAATACTATGTTATGAGAGACCGTGATTATGAGAAAGCAGCTCGTGTATTCTATCTGCGAGAATCACTAATTGCCAATGATACACTGACTCTAGAGAGTGATGAAAGGCCTAAATGCAAAGAGCTATGGACAAAGGAGCACATTCTGTGGCGAGCAAAATGTCTTCATACTAGCGTACAATATCATCATGAACTTTTACCATCAGAGAGAAAGAAATTGAAGACAAAAGCATAATAAATCATTTTTTTAAAAGACATAATTTCTATAACGATAATGGAGAAGAGGGTGCTGATGAAATTGGTGTGTCGTAATGTGTTTGTACAGGTGAAGACTCGTAATATTTTTGAATGGCTGGACCCAGTATGCGCAATGTTGTTGCTAGATCTTTAGGTATAAGGGGTTTCGTTAAATAACCATCCATGCCTGCGTCCACTGAGATTTGCCTTGCTGATGCTTGAATATCAGCTGTCAATGCTACAATAGGAAGCCTACTACCAGTACCTAATTCATAGGTTCTTATTCGTTTTGTAGCTTCTACACCATCACACTTTAAGGAAAAAGAATTAGAGATAAGGCTGTCTACAATTTAACTAATCCTCATACCTTGGGCATATGGTGGTCAAAGAAGCCCATACAGAAATAATGTGGTGGTCTTTCTCGCCACAAATTGACAGCTTCTTCACCATTGTTTGCACTTTCAACTATAAAACCCAGCTTCTCCAATTGCTTTCTTAGTAGCTTTTGGGCTACCATGTTATCTTCTGCAATTAGAACCGGCTTCTTGGCATACCAACTTAATTCTTCCTCTTTGAAATAGTCTGACATATGGTTATTGAGAGGCTGCTTCGAGTTTTGTTTTGGCGCAACCTGTTGTTGCGAGTCCATAACTTCATTAAGTAGATGGAGTAGCTTAAGTCTTCTAACAGGCTTGGCCATCTTGACAATCTTGCCACGGCGCTCTGCAGCTGAATTCGTAGCTTCAGCAGCTAGCTTATGACCTTCAGTAGAGGGGGTGTATAGCAAAACAATATGCAATTTGCATTCCGGATCATCATCTACGCTCTGAATTTGATGAGCAAGAGAAGTGCTGGGTTTAGGCGGGAGATCTAGTACGAGAACAGGATGGCTTTCTTGCAAGGCTTGTGGTACGGCATGGTGCATGTTTTTAACACGTTTGATATCAAAGTCACTCAAGAAGGAGCAGACCATTTTGGCATTTAGATCATTTTCTGAGGCCAACAAAATAGTTTGTTTGCGCAACGAACTACGAAGGGCAGCTGTATGAGATTTCTTGTTGTTGCCAATCTTTTCCTTGTTGACCACAATAGTAAACCAGAAATTAGATCCTTTTTCATATTGAGATTCGACGCCTATCTGGCCCATCATGAGTCGCACTAACTGCAGACAGATAGAGAGACCAAGACCAGTACCTCCATATTTGCGCGTGGTACTACCATCCACTTGAGAGAAAGGCTCAAACAATTGACATTGTTGTTCGGGGCGAATGCCGATACCAGTATCAATCACTTCAAACTTCAAGCGAATGGATTCTTCGTTTTCATCGTATTCTTTGTCTACATGGCATTTGATCACAACACCACCAAAATGTGTAAACTTAATGGCATTACCAAGTAAATTGGTCAGGATCTGACGTAAACGAGAGGAATCTGCCATAACAGTATCAGGTACATTATTGTCTACAATGTAAGCCAACTCAAGTCCTTTTCGTGCAGCTAATGAGCTCAGGATCTCAATGGTATCTGCAATCACCTCCTCTATGGCTACAGCACCTAAATCAAGTGTCACCTTACCCGCTTCCAATTTTGAGAAGTTCAACAGATCATCTACAAGATATGAATGTGAGTGTTTTTGATAGAGCAGCTTTGTAGCCAAAGCAATCTACTTACCAATGATTTTCAACAGCATTTCACAACTTTCCTTTGCAGTATGCACAATATCCTTCTGCTCCGCATCTAATGTAGTCTCTGACAATAAAGAAATCATGCCATAAAATCCCGAAAAAGGCGTGCGCAATTCGTGAGACATGTTGGCCAGAAAATCTGCCTTCAATTTCATTGCGTGCAGTGCTGCTTCTTTGCTTTTTCGTGCTTCCTCAAGTGCCGCTTTCTGGTTTTCAATCATTTTGACATTGGCATAAGTAACCTTCTGTATACTCTTGAACAGCAGTGCATTAGTCACAGAGATACCAATTTGCTGTGATAGCAATCGTAGGACGGTTTCATGACGTGATGTTAAAGAGCCGACAGCACTCTCAATGTAAATGCAACCTACAATAGCTGACTTGTGAATGATGGGTGTACAAATGCAGGACTTAGCCTGTGTTGTACAGTCTGAGAATCGAGAGTCTTGTTGCACATCGACGATGAATAGCGATTCTTGGGCATGTATAGCATAATGAGAGATACGTGTAATGATCGAATCAGCTTCTTCGGATAATTGCTTAGGTGTGTTATAGATTTCACATCCGTTTGTTTGCGATCCACATCCGACGATCAAAAATGACGTGTTTTCTTTCACGACAATCACGCCTGACTCGGCGCCAGAATTTTCTAGAATGATGCCTAACATCTGCTTCATCAACAACTCAAAGTTCATCTCACTTGAGATAACCTGAGAGCTCTTAAGAATAGAAGCCAAATCGACTACATCGAGTGTGAGCAGCGTTTCTTCAGGACTACTCTGTTGCTGACCACTGACATCAGTTGCACTTGTGGGTGTGTAAGGTTCGGGAACACTTAGATAGTGAATTGATTCAGGTTTGGGTGTGGCGGGGTTGACATCAGTTTGTACACTAGCGTCTTTCGCTTGACCATAGTAAGTTACTTCTTTCAAAAGGGCTGCATATCTTTTCTCTAATTGTTGTGCTTTACCAAAGATTCCAAGCTGTCGGCAGTTCGTAACAGCTCTTTCGACTAATGCAGAGGCGACTGTGGGCATATCTTGTTGGAGATAGTATTCGGCAGCTAATTCATGCATGACAGCAACTTCAACGGGCCATTTTCCTTTTTGTGCTTGTCTGATAGAAAGATCAAACAACTTTTGAGCTTTCAAGTAATCTTTGTTTAGGTTGGCCAATTCAGCATCAATACAGGCAATAAACATCTGGAGATTATCAGGGTGAGCATGCTGAGCCCATTCTTCTAGTTTTCCACGAGTGGCTTCAACTTGCTTCAAGTAACTTCGTTCTAACTTGTTGTCTCTGATCAGTCGAATCATGCTGATACAGCGGTAAAAGAACATCAGATGTGTGTGGCGCTGTCCTGGAAGAAATTCTGACATGGCTAAATTCTGAGAGCTTAGTTCAAAGGCGGCTAAATCGAAATGAAAGAAGGACAAGGCACACGTCTTCATAGCAGAATAATAAAACAAATAAATTTTGGCATCAGCTCCATGTAGTTTTCGTGCTGTCTGAACAAATGCTTTGTCTTGGAATTCATCATCGTCAAAAATGGCATCTTCCGTCAGCTTTGTTTTGCCCTGGGCTGCCAAGATAAATCGAATCACTGTGGTTGCCATGATAGATGCACCCACTGTTTCTCCTAAGCTGTCTGTTTCTTCCAGGCAATTCTTTGCCTCTTTTAATGAATCAGTCACGTTCTCACCAGTCATTAAACTTGACACGACTGTATAAAGATGAGCGAAGGTAGCATAAATACGGTCTCCACCCAACAAACTCTGCTTCATCGCCAAGCGCGCAATAGGAATTGCTTGATGAAATGGTCGTTTCCATGAACTCAAAAAAGTAGCATACAAAAACCTTGCTCGACCAGATTCAGAATTACCGCCGTAGCTGTTAGTGAGGGCCACACCAATGTCACCAATTTGTTCACCAAACGAATAAGCTTTAAAGAGCTGCATCGATGCAATACCGAAGAACACAAATCCTACACCTGCTGAAGGAGTTGTACCATCCTTAAGTGTTCTAAACACAAACTGAGAACCTACAGCTAACATAGCTTGGATGTCGTTTGAATGAAAGGCCCATAGACAAAGCTCCTCCATGATGGCGAAACGTGTGCGAATCAACCGATCTTCACAGATAGGCAGCTTCAAGATATTGTTTATGCCTACTTTTAGAACTTCTTTGCGTGTTAGATTATAGAGATCTTCTCTTTCTCGCTCAGATAAATTGATCTTGATGTCATTCAGTCCAAGTTCGCATAAGCATTCTAGCAAAATGGATGAACTTTCTTTACTTTTCATACGAGACCAACGATAACGATGTTGTACTTTGTAAGCCGTTGCACGGTCTATAGGCGATTGTGCATGCTTGAATATGGCTTGCAAGTAAGCTCGGGTATTATCGTGGTCAGTAACCCAACCAATCTCAGCTAATCGAGTATACAGATGCAATGTCTCGACATAGTGTGAATCAGGTCCATCCTGCCAAGGGTTTTGGGCTAAAAGATGATGTGCTGCAGTATAATAGTCGAATGCAAGCTTATGAGCACCTGAATCAAATGCTTTATCACCAGCTTGTCGCAACACCCTTCGATAAGGTGACTTTGTTGTCTCTCGTTGAATAAGATGAATGGCTGCAATAACGTGATCAGCCACCCAAAATCGATCCATATAGTTTTTTGTGATAAAGTGTGATGCAATACGAAAATGATACTCATCCTTCTTGTCATGCGGAACAAGCATAGTGGCTGCTTGAGAATAACGATCATGTGTGAAGCGGAAATTGTCATAGCTGCTGGCTTGAATAAAACCTTGTTGAAGTGTACTTTGAAGGCCATTGATGCAATCTTGTTTTCTACCGTCTTTTTGACAAAACTTTTGACATATCACTGACATATCTTCATGCAAGCAGCAATCTTCTATTTCTTCCTCTTCGTTGTCTTCTTCTTCTATATCTTCATTCTCAATCATCAGATTTCGGACTGTTTCGAAATTAAAACTATTTCCAAAAAATGACGCCCATTTAAGAAATCGTCTACCGTCCTGCGGCAGTTGCTCTTTCAAGCGTCGAACAAGGAAAGTTATATCCATATCGCCATCTTTACCAGTATTGCTAATTTCGAGTAGTAGTGCTTTGTCTATTTCTTGAATGTTGTACTCCCAGCGTCTTTTTTCCCAAGTAAAATAGATCAAGTTCTTCTTTTCCAAAGTCATCAAAAGCTGGCATGCACTAAATGGATTGCCATTTGTTCTCTTATAGATGAATTCAACAAGTGGTGCTAGTAATACAAGGTCAACTTCTTCCAGTCGATGCATCGTTGAACGTACAAGGTCCATGAGAGCTGTTTGATTGAGATTTTCGATCTTAACATAATTGACAATGGAATCGTCATTACAAAGTAACTTTGTAATCAAATTCGACACTTTGGTGTCTTTGTATGACAAAATAACCAAAAAGTCAAGTCTTGCTGAAATAAGCGAATCCAATAACTCAATAGAAGCTTCATCTAAACAAACAAACAAAGAAAAAAGATATACGTTTGCATAAAGTTTGAAACACCGCTAAAGACATCATTTACCTGCTTGGTGTAGATCTTCCAGAAACTAAAACAAAAATGACGTAAGTAAGAGTATAGAAAACAGAAAATAGAGTAGTTACCAAAGTGACAAATTTGAAATTGACCATGACTTGAAAGATTTCTATGAAAGCTGAATGAAACCGCATTTTGATCTCACCGCTTTCCATATCGCATTCACATCCTGAAGAATTCAAGTTGTTTCCGCCTTGCATCTTCTGTAAGGAGGGCTGATCGAGAAACGATGCTAATTCAGGCACGTTGTCAACCAATAATGTAGGTAACTGTGAGATCGTCTCTGCTCCTAACTGATCTTTTAGCATTTTTCTAAAACGTTCGATTTCTCGAGCAGGTTCAGCCAAGATGTTTTTCAAGAAAAGAGAAAGACATCTCAAAATGCAGCCATAAGGCGTAGGCTGTCGTCTATCGAATTTGGCAAATGCAACGTAGCCATAGTCTCTGGCAAATTGCTGAACGTTTCGTATCAGTGTCGATTTGCCAACGCCTGTGTTACCGTAAATGGCGACAATTTCAGTGTGTCTCTTCCGGTTGTGATTCACTCTTCTATCTGTACGTTTGTATGTTTCTTCGCTAGCGCTCAACTTGAGAGGCGACATGACAGCAGCAGCTACAGCCGTGACTCCACTTGAACTAAAACGACGTCTTCTGATATGCGATCCACACATATAAGCAGTTCGTCGAATTATCTTATTAATTAAGCTGAGTTCTCTTGTTCTTCCAAAGCATGGGTTGTTTGGTAATGTAAAAACACTATCAATATCGCATTCTCCTAATGGAAATGGTTCGATGGTATTGTGACGATTGAGTTGTTTTAAGCATTCTTTCAGATCCTCTCTAAGACCATGTGCACTGGTGTATCTTTCATCTGGGGACTATGAAATCATCGTTATGAATTATTGTACGTTTTACTGTTATTTCTTGACTATACCTTGTTTGTCAATTTTTCAATAATCATTGAAATGATGACTGGGATATCAAGACAGACTGTATGTACAAGTGGAAGCTTTTTATTGAGCACGTTGTGTATAATCTCCATAGGACTGTTATGTGCAAATGGCAAGGTATGAGTCAGAAGAATCCACATTGTGATACCGAGGCTGTACAAGTCAGTTCGATGATCAGGCTGAAAAGTTGTTCTTCCTGTTTGTTCAGGAGACATGTATATCAACATTTGAAGAAAATTACTTGCTCCGTTGCGATGAACTGTCTTTCTCCAGCCTTCTGAAGTCAAGCTTTGTTCAACGCTACTAGAGCTAGAGCCGAAATTCCATATTTTTACTGAACTGTCTTTGTTTTCTGACCACAAAAAGGCGTTCAATTTGATTTCACCATGAACAACTACGTAATGTTTTCTTTTTAGTACAATAAAGGAGTTTCTTTTGTAAAAAAAAGAATTTGTATAAGGTTTTTTTTGTTTACTTTGGTGTTTATGAATCATTTCTAGGCAATTACAACATTGAATGGCAAAGTCGAGAAATTTTTTTAGTGGCACATAGGGTTGAACAGCTTCGTGTGATGAATTATCTTGGTTATGAAATTCAGGTGTGTTGTTGTAAGGCTGACATTTCTCTAACTTATTTTCTACATCTTCATAGATAAATGCTATTGTATCGCTGTTGGCTAACTTGATTTTGTCTAAGGGTCTGCACAACATATTTCTGGCGAAAGACGATTGCTTGTATAATCGTTGTACAATATGATATTCTCTTTCTAATCGTAATGGTTGGTGCGACAGTTTGGCTAAGACTGGAAGTTTGTCTCGATTTCTAAGTTATAGAAAGTTTAACAAATGAAGGTATTCAGGGCCTTGAAAGAAAGTGTACCTATAGCCATGAGCCACTGCAACATTATCCACTCCCTCTAATAATTTGGGTGCCTCGAATTGATAGCCAGTCACTGCTATCGTTATATTTGCCACTGAATTATTGCAATTTGAGAAATTCATTATTTACATATATATGTTTAGAAACATAGGAGATGACACAATACAAAAGAAAAATAATAGGCAAGAAAAGAAAAAGAGATGGAAAAGTTTATTTTCAAAGGATTACAAGATTATTCTTGATTTTTTTAGCTTTTTTTTCTTTTTGGTGCTCCTTCCTCTTTTATAAATTAAATTCAGACACAAAAGCTGATTGATTGGCCAAATTAGATCGTTTATCCGTTTCTTAATTATTTTTTGAGCCTCCGCTAGCATCGTCAAGAAGAAAAAAATGGCCAAGTTGGCGAAACGAAGACAGAGGATGTGGTTAATGGCTCTCTAGCCGCGCTTTTATTCTCAGATAATTAATATATAAAAAAAAAAATTATTACATATTCTATTCTTCATATCTTTCTAAGCCAAGGCAAGCAATTTTTCAATCCTTCTTTGGGCGGGAGAACCAATGCCAAGGCATTGCCCAAGGGCGGGTACCCACCACATCCTCTGTCTTCGTTTCGCCAACTTGGCCATTGTGGGTCGTGCCTACCACAATTGCCGTATGGCTCACTCCGACTTCGGATGTGGTTCTGTTTTCCGTTGATTGGAAAATTCGTTCAGTCATTTGCTTTCCTGCTTCATGCTGGTTAGGTGGCCTGAAGTAGTAGTCTTCTACGGTATTGGAGTTTTGACTCCAATTGCCATGCGTCTTGACTTCTTGAAAGGTTGCTCCTTTGATGATTGCTTCGGTGCTTGCAGCTGCTCGCAACGAGTGTGCTTTATATATGTCAGTATTGATGCCGGCTTCTTTCAAAGCTTCCTTCACCCAGTTTCCAATTGTCTTTGGTGACACGGGCCCTTTTTCTTTGTCACCCGAGGACAGGTAAGTCAAGAACAAAGTATGGTCTTCGTTCAGCCTTTGTCGGAACTCCTTCGTCTTGTCAACAAACCTCCATAGCGTTCTCACAGGACACACTTTTTCTTCTCCAATCAAGCCAAGCTTGGATTGTTTAGAGTCAATTTCCTTTGGGCTTCTTGCGAGTAAAGTCACACCCTTGATTTCATGATTATCATCTACTTGAAACGTCACATCTCGGTATTGCAAAGTACCCATATCCGATCGTGGTCTCCACATAGTAGCAATTGTCAACAACATGAGAGTCTTTAATTGTAGTCTTTGTAAAGGTAGCTTGTCATCATCATCCCAATTACGTATCATATTCAACACAGGCTCGACAGAGTAAACCTCCTTGTTACTGTTTCTCAATCTTGGATCCTTTCGTCGTTTGGCCTTAAAAAATTGTATTATTCTCTCGTTGGATGCTATGGGTGGTTTGTCAGGATGAGTTACTCGGTAGACGGACGCTATTGCTGATCGCATGGTATTCAAATGTTGAGAGGAGAATTGGTTGTGATCTACAAGATATTCTAATACTGCCTTTGGATTATATTCTAGAGGATTTATTTTCGGATTCTTATCCATACACCATTTTACCCATTTTCGCCACAAAATGTCATAGTGTTTATGGGTGCTTTTCTTGTTCGCATTGTCTAAGTAACTACTTGCTTTTTCAGAAATCTCTTCTTCTGAATTGTATTGCCTGATAATCTCCAGGCGGTCAGCTTCAGCTTCTTGTTGATTTGGAACTCTAAGGCTTTTCCCTTGTTCATGTTCATCACCATAGGCCACCAAAATTGAGTCGGCCACGTCGGCGTCACTAACACCATTGATTTGACTTTGTCTTTCTTTACCTTTTCGAGTACCTTTGGGATTAATCTCCACGGAGGATGAGCATACAATCCCTCTGTCGGCCATTGTTGGTTGAAGGCGTTGTGAGCTAGGGCTTCGGGGTCTGGCATCGGGCTCCAAAATTTCTTCAGGCGTCTGTTTTCTCGTGTTGCAAATCCATCTATTATCACTTTCCATCGACGTTGAATCAACTTGAAAAATCGTCTTGGTAGTGTCCATTCGTAAATCGGTTTTTGAATTCTGCTCAATTTGTCCGCTTGGACATTCTTGATTCCTTGGATATGAAAATAATGTATTTGTA